>QVNV01011390.1:0-12363 GCA_014825455.1 Pseudomyrmex pallidus | reverse complement strand
TTTTCACAACATTGTTATTTTAAATAGTGTACGCACATAAATTACTGTAAATACTGATTATCTTTAAGAATGGCTACACAAATGCACTAGTAAATAATTATTGGTAAAATTACAGTCTATGGCCATCTTTTCCGTATGGCCATAATATCCCCATTTACCCTATTTAAAAAAATCAAAAATGTACCACTACTTAAAAAAGGGAAATATACACGGGGAAAATGTCGTTTTCCATCTGCGTGATTTTCTTTTCGAGCACATTCGATATTTCCGAGAAAGAATGACCCAAAGAGTAACGAAAAAAAGTAGGTCTCTCTTTCTCTTTGTGACTTACTACCAGGCTTCCTCTCGCGGATGATCGCGCGCGATTGCGCTGTCTGAAATAGCTTCGAGCAAGGCACAGGCCGATATACACAGACGAGTATAATTAATTTAGCCAGCGGGTAACTTAATAAACGATAAGAATGCGATTCGAAATGAATAAACGATACACTCTTTAAATAATAATTGATTCCGCTTCGATTGAATCGATTCGTCCGAAAGGACGCAAAAACAATTGCGCGCAACTCTTTTTTTTTTTTTGCCTTCGGTTTAGCAATATATTGCTCTTTCACGCGGTCTTTTTCTCTCATCAAACAAATAACGATGTGTTTAATTGGATTTAATTTTTTCTCTGCTTACAAATGACGAGAAAATGTGGAATATTGTTCGAATCGTCTTTACATTGCACGAAGAAAATTAAATTACACCATGCTGTGTGTTCAACAATCTCGCTTCAGTTTCGTGTTTCCGCGTGTTTCGCGATGATCACGTGATCATCAACCGGTGCGCCTTTTCGAGCGATAATTTCGACGATATCTCGAAAAGTGAAATAACTCCGGCGTGTAACGAGTGCAAACGTATATAACACGTCGTCCATCCTCCACGAGGCTCATCCAACTTCCTCGTCGAACTTACGTTAAAGGTCGAAAGTCACCACGTACGCGGGATAACATACGGGATAGGTATGCCGCGTATGCGCCATATATACGGCTACTAGTTGGCTTAAATGTAACGTCATTTCGGAAGCATGCCGACAAGATCAACGAGGCCGATCGGCATCGATGGCATTTCCTACGTCGCTCGACGGTTTTCGGTTCCGCGTCGCAACTTGGAATACAAGTTAAACTCGCGAATGGATCGCGTACAACCGTGTTGTATTGTTCAAAATTCGTATTTACACAATGTTTACGTTGTCTCTACGGCGAAAGACACAAAATGTGTGCGCGAACGTATCGTCTTAAAAAAAAAACGCTTCTTTTTATTTTGCTTTGAGAAACACCTTTGCGTGTGACAAGTGAAACACCTATTGTTTTTTTTGACGAATTCAAACGAGAATAAAACGAATAACGGATTGTTTCCGACTTCCAACTTTCGCGTACTTTTTCGGCGCAGTTTTATCTCGTCCTTTCACGCTCCTCCGGACGGTTTCGGACTCTCGTCGGGAATCGATTTTCCCCTGTACATATA
The DNA here is from genome assembly GCA_014825455.1 of Pseudomyrmex pallidus. Classification (NCBI taxonomy): domain Eukaryota; kingdom Metazoa; phylum Arthropoda; class Insecta; order Hymenoptera; family Formicidae; genus Pseudomyrmex; species Pseudomyrmex pallidus. The sequence goes on along the minus strand of QVNV01011390.1, from coordinate 10,857 downwards.
TAACTTTTTCACGTGGCGACGATAACGGTGACGAAAACAACGTCGTTGGCCTGCGGCTTTCGTCATCCGGGGTCGGGGATAGCCCCGCTATATAACGTCGCGTTCGCGCGCGGTTTATGCTATGCAGAGAGAGTAGAGAATTTTAATCGAATCACACGATCGGTCTGTCAAAGCGCGGCCCCACCGATGACGTCACGTTCGTATCGTCCAATAAAGAGATCGACCTAGAAAGCGCGCCACTGTATATAAGCGCGTGCCATGGGGGCTCTTCCCATGGTTTAAAAACGTCGGTCGCCATGAAAGAAACTCTCTTGCACGGGTATGGATAATTCGATATCGCGGACAGATCGATTGTCAGGCGGCTCTCCCTTTCGAACCCTTCGACCGCAACCACTTCTAAGTGACAGATTCATTTAGAGGCTGAAACTCCCATACTCCCTCGTGCTCCTGTAAATTTAAAATCTGGGTCATTCTCTCACATAATCTCTCACTAAAAATTCCACATGTCATAAATTATTTAAATTAAACTTGACGTTTCGAGAAAGAGAGTGAGAGAGGAGGGGCGAAAACTCATTATTCTCACCGAAAGCGAAATATTATTGAATAATTGCTTCGGAACGGAGCTGCGTATGTTTCTCTTCGTTTGTTTATAAATAATATAAATTATCTTTCAATTTCGAATCACACAATTCTTGCGCGCTGTGTTAAAAAAAACCTCGTTGCTACACACGAGCAATTTATTTAAGAGAGATGTAATTAATGATGTTTAAGTTAGATATATATTTGCTTGTGTAATATGTACGTGTGCGAGATAAGTAGCGAGGAAAAAGAGAGAATTACGATTAAATGAAATCTGCGGGAAAGCTCCGTTACACAAAACGACACCTCGGTCGGGATCGGACAAAGAAGAAACTCAGCTCAGTTGCGAAGCGAAGCCACGTGCGCCTTCCCCTTCTCTAAGAGACACAGCAATAATTTCATTTTCTTCTCAATCGCGCGAAGGTTCTATTATACGCCACGCGCGCTAACAAACGGACAAACGAACGCGCGTTTCTCGCGATAACACGGATATATTCTCAACGCAGAAATGATCTCTGAAATATCAAACTCCGTTTCCAGTAGTAGATTTCTTTAAATCACAATTTTTGAGCTTTTGTCAGCTTTTTATTTCTCTTCCAAACTTTCTAGACAATATTAAAATCTATTATTTTTCGAGCACCGAGCTTACTTTGAGGCTTTTCGTTTTGCTACCTCTACGTAACTATTATTGCGATTTTTTTTTTATGGCTCAAGTAAGAGTCCGAAACGTTTTGCTGTAGATTTTTTGATGCTACAATGTTTAAATTATATTATATAACATCCTGTTTTTGCTCGTAAACGATCTTTTATTTCTTATTATTTTATTTACATCCGAGCGTTTATCTCTCTTTCTATTATTTTTGTTTTTTTCTTTACATTTTGTTTTTAAACGTCACGTTATATAATCGCACTATAACCCGAGAGCTTTCGACATGACGAACGAGAAAGAATTTGATAATTAACCGCTCGATTGTTGTTACGACAATAATTGTTGAAGGCCAATTTTGGACACGTATATAAAAATCCAAGAGAACGAGAAATCCCGATTGAACGACTCCCATCCCGAGCGATCTCTAAGAGAAAATATACCGAGCGGAAATAAAGAATCCGGTAGCAAAAGTTGGCCGCTTCCCGTGCACCAAGTTCGCGCGGACAAGAAAGATATAAATCTTCCGCGCTACGAGAGAGAGAGAGAGAGAGAGAGAAAATCGGAAGGAAGTATCGTCCAAGAAATTTACGTTTGCCGGACGAAGCTCCATCGATCGAGCAAAACAACCCGGGCAATGGCCCCGCGCGATTTGCTATCGTATAACGACTTCATCGGCGTTCGACGACGGGAGAGAACTGTGACACGGGTCACACAGCGGTAATCGTGCGCGTGTATACGAAGGCTTCGTAAGTCAAGTTATCCGAGCCTCATTAGCCGTGTCATCTGGCGATGGTCTTCGACACGGCAAGATACCCCGTCAGGGCCGGGGCATATTTAAAACCTGCACGCTTCCACTCCCCTATCGCAGGCCTTTGTCTGCTTATTATCCGATCCGCTTATTATCGAGCTTTGCTACAATCACCGGTGTATACTTTCACCTAATCACCTCCTCGTTGAATCGATAAGCCATTCGCGAAGATCGCAAGAGAGTTTTTTTATCTTATATTACTTTTTAATGATTATATATTGTAATATTTTTCGGGCGCGCATTTTTTTTTTTTCAAGTTTTTACATTATTCATAATTTAATATTATTTAATATCGACTAAAGATATAACCCCGAAATATTATGGAATCCAATGTAATAATTATATAATGTAATAATTTTATATAATGTAATAATTATATAATGTAATAAATTTTTAACTCGTTCACAACTTTGATTCGTATTGTTTTGTTTTTATTTTACCTTTGAATTGAACGAGTTTCCGAAAAAGTTCTCCTTAGATTTGTATTCTTTAATTTAATTAAATTAAAGAATACAATTAAATTAATTTATAACTTGAGTTATAAATTATCTTAAATAATTTATAACTCAAGTTATAAATTAATTTCCAGTTAATTAGTTTGCAATTTCTATTCCCTCGATACACGCGTGAAACGAAGGTGTATGATCACGTGCACACGCATTTTCTTTTAAGAGAAAAAAGTAGTTTTTTTTTTTTTTTCTATAATACATATCGAATTACACACGTAAATATTGTTCATTTTACGGAACTGTCAACTAACCCGTCTTGAATTCTCGCGACACACACGAGTCTATATGTTGTACACACAGTAGCAAAGGCAAATAGATTTATGTTCTTCTTGCGAGATAGATCAAACAATAAGGTTTCCGCACAATCTCCTTTCCCATTCTCGATCGAACTCGTCGACTCTCGAGATTTAATTTATTTCCTTTACGTGTTCGCGGGCATGTATATATACGCGCGACGGATTTGTTACGCACGCGTTGAACATGTGCAAACATTTACAATGATTTAGATATATGTTCTGTTCACCGTAAAGAGTAGCGCTCTCTAATTAGAGTTTTCAGCGGATAACGACAACCCCCCTTTTGAAACGATCGTCAAAGCGATTGGATTGTGAAAAGTTTTATCGTCGAAATGGAATTAATTTTATATCTCGTTTTTGAAACGAGTCTTTTCGTTAAGATTTATGACTCTCGGTCGAGATATATAAGATCGTTCCAAATCTCCGGACGACATATCAAGATACGGAAGCGTAGCGAAATAAAAGAGGGTTGCCCAGAGCACAGCCGGACACACACCGTTTGCGCGCGCGGCGTTTTATTACGAAATATTATCCCTGAGAGAACGCGCGACAGATTAATGGCAGTAGTCGCCGGAGTTTACTGACCTCTGAGTACACAGACGATGACATCGTCTCTACGTTTTCATCGAGAGCAAGCCGGGGTGAGCTTGAAACTTTCTCACGCGCACTTTGTTGAAATTTCGCTTTATCGTTCCGATACAAAACTTGTTTATGCATCGCGCGCGCGCGGAAAGAGAATTTCAGAAAAAGTTACACCCCTGTTGTTGTCTCCTTGGAACAACAACACGCGGAGCAAACAAAAAGTGAAGATACACGCGGTCGAACATTTGACAGAAATATTAATAATTTAATTACATTGTTAAATTCGTTTTTTAAAAATTTAACGGGCGCGAAAAAAGCTACTTGTAAGAGACACTATATTTTTCTTAAAAAACAAGCAAAGTCGATACTCAAAACTAATATAAAAAAATTAGCGCGACGTTTCGCGTCGTGTGCGTTATTTTTAAAACAACTTGTATTAAAAAAATGAAATAAAATATTTTTATTTCATTAATTTTTATTTTCTTTAAAATATTTTTATTTCATTATCGTTATGTTATAAAAACATGCTAAAGAGAGTGAATAAAAAACAATAAATATTAAACTAGACTTCGTATTAAAAATACATATTGATGCATTGGAGATGCCGAGGGGTTCGCTTCAGCTTGTGCGTGCGTGCGAAGGGAAAATAAAAGGTTCGCTCGGTTAATGGCAAACTAATTTTCGTAAATATCAGGGAAATGTCAGAAGCCCTGACGCGTGGGTTGTGCTGATAGTTACTGCTCTGCTAATTTAATCGTGCCGCAGGGGTAATTTCTAAATATTTCACAAGCGTTTTTCTCTGGCAAGTTTACTTTTTTATCTCTCGCAATTTTCGCGAGTTTTTCGAAATCACACACACACAAATTGAACACAAAAAAAAAACAAAGTTCTTACATGTTCCTCTTATAATCTTTTCAACCGTCATTCGTTCTCTGCGGCAATAATGACGGTTTTAAAAGCAGCGGGGGGAATTGAAGAAAGTTTAAAAGTCGAGTAAAAGAGAAAAGTGAATTTTTTTAGTTTTTATTAACGACCTTATATAACTGTTTTGGAATCAAGAAAAGTTGGCGGCGAAAGTTTAACGATTGTTTAGAATTTTTCTTGTTTTCTCCCCGCGACAAACTTATATTCGCGTTGATATTTGCGCTTTGATGTAAAAGCGTTTTTTCTAAGCGTTTTCGCGAGAATGCCGTGCGATACGTATTATTTAACAGCTGTTTGTCGACGCGTGCGCGCGTCGCGTTATATATTAACGTGAGCGTTTTATATTAATGCGAACGCGTAAACAACAGGTGTCACACGTAGTGTTTTATCTCCGACGTACCGTCGCGTAATCATCAGATCCTTTGCGATAACGAATTATCGAACCAATCACGATCAACTTATTGCATTGATAAAAAAAAAGGAAACAAGTAAAGCTGCGTTGCTCGATGCACTTTCTGATATAACCCTAAATGTCATCTATTATAAAAATTTATTACTTGGAACGCGAGAAACCAACGTCTTCGGTCATCAACAACGTTAACGGACTAATTAAATTAAATTGCGCAAAAAAAAACATTCAAGTGATCTCAAAGCGTTTGTAAAGCGCGGTTTAACAGCTCGCAAAAAAACACACTTGAATATTTTCTCCGTTCGTCGTGTATCAAAAACCTACAATTCGCAAAGATTGTGCGATATTGCGTGAAAAGTTTTCCATTAAAAAAGTTTCTCGAAACTTTTTTAATTTACGTAAAATTACTAATATTTACTTTTACAACTAAAACACACAGGGTATTCGAGGCGCGCGCGCGCGCACGCTCTCAATTCTCCGATTTTAATCGCCAATTCCTCGGCTTAAAAAAAAAAAAACGTTTTTCGCCATGTATAAGTAATAAATTACAACACATTTTTTTTCCCCGCGTATATACGCGGCCGGCTTTGCCCGAGCGCTGAGAATAACTCAAAACCGAGTGACGTCAAGTGATAAAACGGAACTGCGTGGGTTGATTTCCATGTACGTGGTTTTCCCGCAAGTCTGCCTCTGTTCTCTGTAAGTTTAGCATCTCTCGGGGTGGAAAGCCAATGTCTCGTCGACGACGACGACGACGACGACGTTGACTTTGATAGTGGCAAACAGCCCATACTATTTGTTCCCTCTATTTGACAATTTTATCTGCAACGACGGGGAGAATTATCGCCCCGCTAAAGTTAGAAAAAGCGATATCTCCGAGCGTCAATATTAATCCGCCAGAACTAAAATTCTTTCAAGTCGTTGCAACATTGCTGCAACTTCTCGATGTAGCTTAAAAATTCGAGAAAACACATCTTAAACAAATACAAACAGCAAATGAGCAAACAATCTCACGTCGAATATAACAGACACGCGTGATCAAAAATTTTCAGTAGTAAAAACAGACAACAGTCGGACAATGTTGTCGTCGAAGTCGCGCGTTAAGAAGTTTTATTATCGCCAACTCTGCTCGGTGTTTTGCAAATGAATGTATTCTCGTGCGCAAAATCGCGAGGAAGAAACGACTTTAAGAGCATTGACCGGGTTTATCCTGAGGATCGCAGCTGACGGTCTCACGCCGCGAGTCGCTCTCCGCATAAAGCGACTCGGCGAGCGCTTCCGCACTTCCGCATTCCCGAAAGAAAAAGCGCGCCTAGAAAAGACGTCAGCTCGGGGTGAGTGGGCGGGTGAGTGGGTGGATTTCCGAATATGTTTCTTTTCCGCAAGGCACGCCGTGGTTGTCTCTCGCAAGGGGGTCGCCTGCGTTCAACCCTTAAAAAAACGGGACCTCTCCATCTGTCTCTTATCCAATTTTCCTGCTCGGCTGTCGTTAATTCGCGTCTTCAGTTCGCTTGCTTCAGGAGGACACAAGGAAGGGACACGATATGTAAGGAATAACAATACGAAGAAATAGAAGAGACACAGACTTGTAGTGTGAGACACTGGCTGCAGTGTGTCATGACAAGGAAAGAGAAAGAGAGAAAAATTGTAGGAGGGTAAGACGGGGCGAAAGTGTGGATGAAACAGAAGCTGGAAGACCGAGAGAGAAAATAAGAATGCGCGCATGAGGAATAAGAGAGAGAGAGAGAGAGAGAAGATAAGAGTAAAAGAAAAAGAACGCGCGTTGACGAAGAGCAACTGAGAAGTGTTCGCGGAGGGCGAGCAAGAAGCAGAGAGAGAAGTAGAGGGTAGTACAGGCCAGACGAGGGAGAGAGAAAGAGAGGTGGCACGCGCAATGCGGGTATTGATTCACGGCGGCGGCGGCGGCGGCGGCGGTAGCGGCGGTAGCGGCAGCCAGCCAGCCTGAAACACACGACCGCGCCGAGGTGACTCGACTCTGCGACTCGATTCATCGTTTCGATTCGCATACGAGGAGAAAGAGATCGGAGTCATTAACGAAATCGGAAGAAAAAAAAGAAAAGAAGAGAAACGGACGAAGACCGTGTCGTCGATCGGACGTCACGAATTGTTCATCTCGTGCTTCAAATACATCCTCCCCAAAAATAGTATATCCAGTACCGATTCGGCAACGCGACGGCAATCGATATTGAAAACTCACACCGACTCGAGCGCACCACCGTTTCCGCAAAAAAAAAAAAAAATATCTTCATTCTAATTCGATATTTTTTTTACGACACGCTTTTGTGCGAGTCGAGTTTGTCGTGCGGAAAAAAAAATAATTCTTGAAGCAAATCTTTCTTTACATTTGAGACGACCGTCGGTTATTACACAGTCATTTTTGCACAGCGTTGCAAGGCGCATAATTAGACGAACTGTGGCAATGCAAAAATCGTGAAAAGTGGCGTGTGTCTGAAAGCGCGCGGGAGGGGGGTAGGTCCGGGTTTTCAGGGTTAGTACCGATCAGGGTTAGATGGTATCGTTCCGGGGCTTTTGCATGCGCCTAACATGGCCGGGGATACTCTGGCAATGCGTAGGATTTGGGACCGTCCCGCGCGACTTTTGCTATTGAGAAGTCGGGTTTTTTTTTCGCGTGCGCTTATAGCGGCGGTAATAATTAACGTAACAAGATAAAAACAAAAACATATCTCGCTGAAGGCGAGTTTTCATTTACAGAAAAAAAAAAAGAAAAATTGTTTCGAACGTGAAACAACAATGGCGAGGATACCGTTTCGCAATACGATAAAAATAAATTTCATTATTTGAACTCTTAAACCGCTAGATAAAGTTAATAACAAATTATACGTGTGCTATATATTCTAAAATTGTATTCTAAGAATATATAACTGCGATGTAACCGTTCTAAAAATATAACAACAGTCGTCCAAAATATAATCCCAAGACGGGGAGCGCGGATTGCGATGAAAATTCACGTAATATTAAACATATTCGTACGTGGTTGGTGCGCATGCATGTGTGCGTGCAATCTCCTAATATTCCGATTCACAGCCCAGATTTGGCGAATTTTCACACTATGTCGCGAGCAGCACTCGAGGCGACATCGATTGACGCTCGTTAATAAAATCTCTGTCAGTCAGGGGGGAGGGAAGAAGAGGAAAGGAGGCATCGATCCGTCAGCGACAGAGAAGACAACGCGGAATCGAGCGTGATAAATAAAGGAGGGTGGCTCGGCGCGGCGCGGCGCGGCGCTCGAATAGGTACGTCCCTTAATAGCAAAGGTCGAGAACCTTGTCGAGTTGACTCGCGGGATAGCGCGCAGACCTACTTCCACGTAACGTCGATTCCTTTTATTGATTCTATTTTTGCGAGAAACCGAGAGAGAGAGAGAGAGAGAAGGTGAGCTTCGCGAGAACGCTCACCCGATTGCCGGTCGTGTCGCGATTAGAATCATCGATATGAGACCCTTTATCGAAAAATGATTGTATACAAATAAAAACGAAATATATAACAAGTATCGCGAGAGAGAGTATCTAGACCGTCCGGATTTTCGGTTGCTCGATATTGTTGAATGTGAAATTCTCCATTAGAGAAAAAAAAATAGGACAGTTATTTTTACATAATATCGCACGATTACTCGAATCGTAATCTCGCACGGGTACGTAAAACGGAACAAAGAGAGATGACAAAAAAAAAAAAAAGAGAGAAATAGAACATTAATTTTATTCGGTACATCGAACGGGGAATAGACAAGCGCGACGGCGGTGATACCGCCGTAGAATTACGCGATCACGTAAATAGCATTTGTTTTTTTCTCCAATAGAATAATGTCAGCGCGCGGATAATAAGAATCATGAGATACACGCGGAGCGTATAAAGTAACAAGAGAGCGTAACAAGCAAGAATGTCAGAGAAAGGTTACGGACGTTCGCACAAGACGCGAGAGATAAAAAAAAAAAACAAAGAAAAGTAATTATTCGAATAAAAGAGTAACCCCTTCGCGTCGAGCGCAAGGATGAATCGTAAATCTTATCTCGCGGAGATAAAAAGCGCATATTGGCAGTTTGCCGATTTGATATTCATGAGAATAGGGGTAAGATGACCGACGTGCTCATTTCGAAAATAGAAAAAGCGCTCCTCGAAATCTGCGTTCTCTCAAGGAGATGTAAGAAACACGACGAAAATATAGGAAGGAACGTCGCGAAAAACGATGGCCGACGGACAGAGAGAGAGAGAGAGAGAGAGAGAGAGAGAGAAATCGTAATTAGATTCGCTGGTGAACGGCCGGCGACAGCCCCGCGTTCGCTGGAAATAGAAAGTAACGGGCCAAACAATCGAAGAGTAATCGATAGCGTGTAAAGCCGAACGGAACGAGCGCGGAGTACGGCCGCGAGGGGAGTACAGACACCTCGCTACATTAGACTTTAATTCGGCCGCAGTAGTGCATGACCCGATATGGCCAGACGCAGCTCTCATCTGGCACCATCTCCTGACGTGACCGAAGGCTCGGTTTATCATTGGCAGATAAATTCTGAAGATCGATTCGCAAACTTGTTGAGACAAAACGCAACAATTTATTGTCACATGTTAACTTTTACTTTGTTGTTTTATATAAATATATAAAATGTTTATATTAACATTGCGAAATATATAATATATATTTGTACAACAAATTAAAAAACAATAATATATATTGTTGTACAAATATATATTATATATTTCGCAATGTTAATAATATTTATATATTTGTTGTACAAATATATATTATATATTTCGCAATGTTAATATAAACATTTTATATATTTATATAAAACAACAAAGTAAAAGTTAAATATATATTTGTTGTACAAATATATATTATATATTTCGCAATGTTAATGTAAACATTTTATATATTTATACTGTCTTCTTATATTTCTATTATTCTTTTGTTATTTTGAGCGTTTATAGATTTAAAAAAAAATTATTTAACGTATTGTCTCTCTATAAAGATAATTTTAGTGTGTTTTAACGTTCGCAAGATGCACCAAAAGACTTCGATTCTCGCGAGAAACTGTAAATTTTAGATTCAGCTGTTCTTTATTACGGTGCATCGATACTAATTCGACGGGTGATCAAATACATACGGGTGTTATCCATGAGGGTGCAGCATGGAAGTGCGAGCCCTCTTACCGACGCTTGCTCGGGGGTGAAAGCAGGGGGATGAAAACCTATTACCGACAGTTGCCGCTGATCGAAACCTACCGCAGTGAATCCTGCTTTATCACGGTACACAATACGTGCCACTTGACATCCCTTATCTGTACCTGAGCTGTACCGACATCGAGTCGGTACGGCGACAAAAGGGGGTTGAAACGATGTCGGTAACACAGATTGCGATGATATCACGAACTACCCCCTATTTTAGTTGCGACACAGTTTGTGCAAATGCTTTCGTAAAATTACGAATGTTTGTTCACATTAAATATAAAATTAACAACATAAAAAACTCACATAATATCGCCAAGCTTGAGTCGTGTCTGTATGAGGGCACAACTCTTGTGATCGCTGGTGGTGACGGCTCTCCTTCTTCGGGCGGCATACTTGGGCACCGGTTCCTGCGTCGTCTCGCCGTCGATCGCGTTTCCCCCGCCGGTCCCGGATGTGGTCGCGCCATAACCAGAAAGACCCACCCGCATAAGCGGAATGCTGCCACGTCGACGTGTAGACACGTGTCGACCACCCACACCACCCAGCATCCTGAAAATCACAAAAAAGTCGATTGTGTATGAACAAAAACGTCCAACATCAACGTAATTACATAAAAAAAAATATATATATATAAGACCAGAATTGATGTCACGTGACACGTTACGGTAAAAATACGTTGCGCACATTTTGATACAAACTAAAAATCAAAAACTTAAATAATTAAAACTAATGAATATATTGATACGGTCATAAGAGCCGGTTGCAGGATGTTTTGCAGAATTATTCGTGTATATATACATATATACGCGTGTTCACATGTAAATTTTTACAAGTGAGTTTTTCGAATTGAAATTTCAATTCTAAATCATATAGAATGCTAGATTTGCATTACGTAT
>QVNV01011386.1:0-15215 GCA_014825455.1 Pseudomyrmex pallidus | reverse complement strand
AGTCATCCGCAATATACAATATTTTAAATCTTGCAAAAGATCACTAACTGGCGTGTGCACAAGAAAATTACTCAGAACTTAAATAGCGTATGGTCAAAATTAATAAGATTTTCCCGCAGCAATTTATTGTCTTATTTTTATCGTAGACATGTGTTGTTGAAATATTAATTGTATAATATTTTCAACACATATTTGTTTAAATACAAAACATCTTTTATGTTTTTTTTTTAATTCGAGACTTGTTGCATTACAAAGTTTTAATATATGTATGTTTCCCGCATTGATATTTTTATCCGAGAATCACACTATTTAAGTTCCAAGTCTCCTTTCCGAATGAACTCTTTGCCGCTTATGCTAATTAAATATTAATGCGCTATAGTATATGTTAATACACTCGATATTATTGCCGTGTTTACTAGAAAACAAAACCTTATTATTATTCAATAATAAAATATTCTACCGATTTATTCGGCAGGTTTATGTTCCGGCCTTCCGATTTATCGGCGTAATTTTTGTTATTAAATAAACGGAGAACACGGTAACGTATTCTCTCCGGTAATATCTCTGCGATTTACTTGCGTTGGACGCAAAGAGTCAACAAGATGCGCAGCTTTTGTAAAAACGACCAAGAAAAAAAAACAAAAACAAAGACAAAATAAATAACCACCGCATGTATATACATAGTGCAGTGATTTAATTCTATAATAATACAATCAGTGTATTTGCTAATTTTTGCCCCAACAAATATACTGTACATTGCCAGAGTCTTGTCGTCGATTGATACAATCGTTCTGTATAGCCATACATAGCTTTACTACCATAATGCGGTACACATTACATACATATATATTTTATATATATATATAATTTTTTTTTATTATATATATATATATTTCTCTTTCTCTTTCTTTCTCTTTGTCTTTCACCGTGAAAAATTTCAAAATCGTCTCATTTATACGAGCACCTACATTTTCGTCAACCCTTATATATATAACAGTATCATATAGCGTAATATAATTTTAACAATGTGCGATATTAAATTATCGTAACAAATCAACTCATTATTATCATACTAATATAAATGTACATATATTAGTAATTTCCTTCTTTTTATATATTTTAAGAACTCATATCTTCACACTTTCGCGATATCAATTGACAAAGAATCTATCTCATATTTTCTTAGATCTTATTGAATTCTTCAATAGTTTATTTTATTGTACTTATAAGCAATGACACAAAATCAAGTCTTATAAGCAATAATGTAATTTATATTTTATATCCAATAATTTAACAAATAATCTAAATTTATCCAATTCTATTTTTTTCCACGTTATTATCGCTCAAGTTTTCTATATAAATTTCAAGTATGAATTTGGTATAACGCGTTGACAGATAAATATTTCACAACTTGATCTTGATTTCGTTACAAGCTTGATCGCGAAAAAAAATTGAGCGCAAAGCGTTGGTTCTTTACTTATACACAGCGAAACGTCTTGTCTATCTTTAATGAAAAAAACTGCGAATTGTCATGATATCAAAAATCGAAGCGGACGGTACAACGAGCTTGGCTCGTTTGTGTCACTGTAAGATAGACAATGCTATCGGTTGAAGGGTTTTACATTTCATTTGCCCTAAAGGAACATGGTGTGTTCAATAGTTTGTTCCTATAAAGCGGATAAAATTCTTTTTCTTATTCGACTATTAAGTGTGAGAGGTCAACTCGAAATATTAGTAAAAACGATTTTTCAATGAATTCGAACACGCACGCGTGTCACCGTGAACATTTATACGTCCGACGTACACCAGAGAGGATTGCAAAGTATTCGCAATCATATCGTAAAACCTACTAACAATGAACAAAACCGTCTGCCAACTTATTATATGTGTTACAATGTGATAAAATAGAAAAAAAAAAAGATTAATGTATCCTATTTAGCAATTTATATATATGTATTTTTGATCGTATTTGCGCTGATCGAATAATGTATACATTATCTCGTTTCAGATGATACAAACAAGTGATCATGATTCCTACATCACTACTGAAAAAAATTCACCTTACAATTACCGTCAAAACTTAAAATACAGCTGTCAGAAAGGCAATTTGTGGTGTATTGTGATTACTCACTGCTTCTTTTTTTTTTCGCCTTTGCGTGGCGATTTTTGTTTGACAGCTTGTAAAAAATATATTAATTATTGTTAATATATCACTAATATATTATTAATATATTTTTTAAATATATTAAAAATATATTAATTGTTATTAATATATTATTAATATATTTTTTACATATATTAAAAATATATTAATTAATTGCATCGTATATTGTATGCATACAAGTAACTTCTTTCGGTGTTTTTCCTCCGTTTTTTTTTTTCCAGTACTCATTCGTATCGTAATATTCAAATCGATAGCGAAAGAGATGTAGAAGAAACTCTAATTTTTTTTTCTGATTCTAAACAATAAGAGTACCTGAAGACATTTGTACTAAAAAACTTAACTCCCGCGCCAGTTCGCCGCTGGAACTCGCGGAAATTAGAATCAGTTTCTCTACAGCCTGCGTCGGATTCACTGAGAAAGTTCGAAATGTACATCGATAGAATGTACTATATATTTAAACAACAGGCGTGGAAATAGTATGCCGGTAACTAATAAAATATAAATTTGTTTTCAAGTTTTATTATAAAAAAAAATCTAGCGATTAAGTGACAAACTATTGTGTGTTTACGTGTGTGGTAACAAACTATACTAATAGATAAAAGTTAAATTCGTAAATTCTTTTAACTATTTACGTGTCTATATATTTTTTTTAACGCTTTAGTGTCACTAAACATCTAAAAACAAACTTTTATATCTTTGCACTCATATATCAGATTGAATCGTTGTTTAGACATTCAAGTTTTTGACGTCTTTGACATTTAGATTGAAAAGTACACATTTAGTTGAAAAGCTGTGTGTGAAAAAAATAATTAATTTATTTACTACACTTCAGCCTAAAAAAAACAAAAAAAAAACAAAAAAACAATTAATAAATAATAATAAAAAAATTATTAATTACAATTAATTAATTTATAATTAATATTATCGCAAAACTAAATGGTGTAAGGAAACTTCTATAAAATTGTAAGATTCTCTAAGCGCGAAAAAACCATTCCCTTCCTTTTCACGTATCCAGCTCTTTTTCCGACACACACTGTACAATGCGTGAGAAAACTGACCAATTATAGAAGAATGGTGTGTATTTGAAGTGGAGTAAATCGGACGTTCTTTTTCTTTTCGCATACTATTGTGTTGCATTACTATTGTATTACAACATTAATCAATGTTATTCTCTATTGTTTACAAACAAGATTCACTGAAACTAACATTCACTGTAATTAACATTTCTGTTTTTAATTTTACAAAATATATCTTATAGCGTGTTAAGACGTGATTATACGTAGTTTTAAACGCGTTTGTCTATTAAAAAAGAAAAAAATTAACACAATTGAGCAAATTATACGTCCATGTTAGAACTTTTGCATACAGATATATAAAATGATAAAATAAAATCTGTTTTCTAGCAAGTTAAAATTAATGCCGAATAACATTGGTCATTTTAAATCCAAGTTGTTTATGTACAGCCTATATGACGATTCAGCTTCAATATTCTCTATGATCTTAGAACCTAATCCTCGGTATTTGGACTTATCATCTATATAAAGTGTAATATATCATAAATTATAAAAAAAAGTTCTCGCTATCGTCGCGCTAGAGGGTCCCTCTTATAAACATGTCTCCTTAAAACCACGAGAAGAAAGGCTTTTTGAAGGAAAAGCATCAAAGGCAATCCTTTGCCGCTTCATCCTCTCCATAGACTTCAGGCATAACGTTTGGCTGTCCGCAAGCTAAATTGTTGCACGTGGTGCTCTTCGTTTTTACCGAATGACCGAAAGTATTTGCGCAGGCACTAAAATCTTTGGTCATCTCATTGATTTCTCGATTCTTCTCGCAGTTGGACGACAACATTAAGGTCGGCATGGAATATATACTATCACTGCTTATGTTACTGTTTCCGAACGATGACGTAGTCGTCGACGGTCGATCCAAATAATATTCCTAAATTAAAATTATTATTTTTAAAGTTTAAGTCATCATCAGTTTAAGTCTCGAGATAAAAACCTTTTATAAATAATTAGAGAAAATACAATTTCTGAAAAAATGCCGAATTATAATAAAATTACTTTTTCTGCGTTTACAGGAGTAGAAATCTGTGTCTGTGGCGTTTGACTGCTCTGCGCCAAAGCTATCAGCTCCTTCTGACTTTCTCTAGCATCCACTAAAAATATGCTTTCCTTCTTTTCTTTTGGATTGTATTCGTCGATCCTATAAACGGACATATTAAAAAACAAAAACAAATATAATTTACGTCAAAATAATTCTGGGTTTTACTTCTAACTAATTTAATTTGATTATTAATATCGTTTTATTGTCGCTTACTTGTCGTATATAACTGCATGCAAGCCAAGTTGCTTCAGATGCTGTATAGTAGCTTTATCATTATTATCGTCGCCCCAGCAAAAGATGATCAATCCCGCATCTCTCACCAACTTGACCTGAGACGGATCTCGAAGAATATCTTCGCTGTGGACGTTAATTCCTAAGATATCCGCGGCCAATGCGTGTCTAATTGCCATTGGTACCGTTTGGCATCTCGGATCATGATACGTGGGATATCTCGTTGTAATTCCTTGCGTTAGAAATACTACCGGATACTTGTTTTGTTTGAGACGTATCATCGCGCAGATGTCAGGATTAAAAGAGGAAAATACTATTTTTCGATTACCTCCGTATTCTAATACAACTTTTAGAATAATATCAAGATACATGTTGAGATCGAATGGATGATTGAGTTCAAATGTACCATCCTGGCGATAAAAGATAAATTTTCTTTGTTATTTTCAATATTAAAAAGAAATATGTTACGTAGTAATGGTTGAAAAAATATTTTTACCTTCAATTGCATGGTCCATTTGATTTCGATGTTACATCCAACGTGTCGTTCTAGTTCCTGAAGCACAGTCTGCAGCGTGGGGAAGGGCTGATGATCCTCCAAGTCCTCGTCGAAAAATCTTTGATTTTTCTCTCGACCTTCGGCCACGTGATAAACCTGCAAGAAAATTCCCGTTAATAAAAAATGTGTATGTGATAATACGCGTGACCTTCAAGTCGCAAGAATACAGATTACATCGTTGACATAATAAACGTTAAAAGCAAGACAGAACAATCGCATTGATTGTATGCGAAGATATCTTGTAATGTCGTGCCGTTTGTGATTAGTCGCATGCTATGATTTATACAATTGCACAGGACGTATCGGAAACATTGTGGGAGCTGCAAGAGAATCACAGAAAAAATAAAGAAGTATTATCATAGGTATGTTTTGATACACAACTATGATAATACTTATTTTATAGCTTTAATACACTTTTTTAAAACTAATAAGAATAACGCTTTTTTCTGTTAATAATTTTTCCAAGTCCTGAGCAATTCTGTCTTTTTTCTTTTTCTTTTTTAATGTATAAACCTCAATTTATGTGTGAGCATGATAATCATTGGGGGTGAAACTGGTGACTGACAACTTTGTTAAAGATATGTTTGAAACGTTGGAAGCATTTTCGTGAATGTTACTGTTAGTTACATCTCGTCGTTGCATAATGATTTCATATCGAACAAATTTTATGGATTTGCTGCAAGCTATTAAGATTGAATGTTCATTGAATATAATACTTTGCGTCTCTGAGAGCAATTTCTGATAATAAAACTCATTGCGACGCTCAGCTTAGATTTGTTTATCGAAATATTTTAGTGCGGAAAGTCGGTCTCTCTCAAATATCTCAAACAAATAATAAAAAACCGTAGTCACAAGCGTCCGGCAAGATAAAAACAGTTTTACTAGAAAGAAACTTACTTTCAAAAAGACAATTTTTTATTTTGTACAGACAAATATTTGGTTTTTCAGCTTATAAAAAAAAAAAGCAAAATACTGCAAAACATAATTCGTATAGTTGTGAGAAAGAGATAGTTTTTGTCGCAATAGCAACAGTAATTGAAATATTGATAGACTTGATTGCTTGGTAGCTTTTGAAAAAAAGCATGCAAGTCGAATAAAATTTATACGATTTTTAGCGACGTTAGCCGGCCCAAGCGGGATATGAAAGCTCACCAGTCTGTTAACCCCCTGCTCAGCTTTATCAACGAAATAGAGCACCTTACCCAACGAGTCCCTCGGGTAACAATAATCCTGTTGAATATTAAAAAAACAGACAAATACGAGAGAGCATGTCATTTTGTCATATTTAGATATGAATTGATGAGCGTTTTTACATACGCGACATACTCCTTCGAAGTAATCTATTTCTTCCTTATTCGGACAAAAGGACATTGAAAGCGAAACACTGACACCGCGAAGCATTCCCATATTTTACTGTTATGATTAATTATAACGAGTGTGTTAATTAAGCAAGCGGAAGATCAGTAAATAGATATAAATAGAAAACAACCCCTAGATTAAAAGATATCGTAATCATGAGTTTTATAAAAATTAAAGACTAATAAAAACTATTTTCTTAAGACAGTTTCCTTAACAATCGATATAATATTGATACTCTTTTATAACGATCTTTTGCGTTATATAAAGTAATACTCTCTTTTTTTAACAATCTATAAAGTATCAATACGTGTCTTTCGGCCGCTCAATTAAACACACGGTTTTACAAAGTGTTATCTTCTAAAAATAATTTAACATATAATCTTCTACAAAAATGTTAAAAGTGTTCGCATTATCAAAAATAGAATATAATAACAAAATAGAAAATATATTTGTTCACACATATATATATATAATAAATCAGTTACAAATATATAAAAATATATAAAATGCAAAAAACAGAAATGCATGATACAAAAACATGTGAACAGTATTTTGATTAATCCGTACCTTCAGCAGATGCAGTTGCTCCAAAGTAAGATCTTTAACGGGTATTTCCAACATGTCCATAGCATCTATCTGCTTCTTACGTTTCAAAGAGATGGACACGTAAAAGTCGTGGTAGATCACAGGAATGAGATCCTTTGATAGCTGAACATCGAACTCCACCATGTCGGCACCGTGATACGATGCGGTTTTTAACGATGCGATTGTGTTCTCGCGTACATTAGCGCAGCTGTAAAGATATTATTGCAACATTAAATATAACATTCTGCGAAAAAATCTTGATAATAAAAATTTTACATATTTAAGAGATCATGTATATACGTTGTAAAAATTACATTTAAAATTATTTTCTAAATATGGATGTAGCTTTCAAATGTGATGCATGTTAACTTACTTCTTCGTTTCAAATTTAAAAGAAGTGCCGAGTCCTCTGTGTCCTACGTCCAGGCCTGACCATCGCTGCTCCCAGTGTTTCGCGTACGAGATACTCATGTCCCATGGATAATCCGGAATTGGTTTTATGACAACGTATTCCACTGTCAATTGTCCTGTAACAAGAATGTTCATTGCAGCGGAAGTGTCATTTTATATGTAAAACTTATTACAGAACACCTGCGACTCACCGATGGGTCTGTGTTTTGTACTAGTGATCGGTACGGTCAAAAGCCCGACGCTGGGTTGTAAAGTACTAGGCAAGATGTAGCTAAAACCAATGTGATTTGGTGGTTCTCCTGGGAAACACCTTGAGCTGTACACATAGTAGTCCACTAAGTACGCCTGAAAAATGAGTCTACTTAATGCTTCATCGGAAGAAACCTTAGTATTTTAAACAACACCAATGTTTTTCTTTCAAATACAAATTTTAGCTCATCCATTTTTTGTATTTGCTTCAGTATTAACCTCGTCCTATGATCAAGGACAAGGCAAACGCAAAGAAGCGATAATACTTCAGCAATATATTTGTAAAATTTAAAGAATTTTGTTTCTTTACCACAACAAACGATCTGTATAGTTTTGAAATAATTCAAAAATATGACTGATATAGAACTGTTCCGATACGAGAATATTCCTTGATCATATATTAAAATTAAATGAACTAAACAATTATCGCCTTGAAGCTTCCGTTACGCTTCACAGCATACAAAAATTTTGAAATTTGTCGAATCGTTGGTAGGCAAGAGCAACAAATTTCTGGTATTATCTAGCCGGATCAATAAGTTATTAAAATGTTGTACACTGCCTGGTGACGCGTATTCCGCAACACCTGCCGAGATATCACTTAGTAATTAAATTTCGAGATAGTGAAGATAAATAAATTGGACAGAGAGCACGTCAGCAACGTGTGCAATTCGGATTCAGAAGATTCTGACAGCATAGATTCTGGCAGCGCAGCGGTGACACGTACGGTACAGAAGAAGTCGATCAGAGCTAGAAAATATTAGTAGTATACTAAAAGGAAGTAGGAGTGATGGGAATCTCACCATTTTCGACGCACACAGATGGATATGAGATGTGATAGCGTTGATATCGCAAAATTTTTAGGAATTTACGGACTGGCTATGACCCACATAAATCAAAAAATCAACGGACAAATATCATAATAAAACCAAACAAATTATATAATATAATTATATAATATGAGACGAGGTTTAGTTTTTTTTTTTTTTTTTAATTTAAGCGAACAATTTGTTCTTTTATAATCGATTGTTACTTTTGAAAGAAAAATAAACGATTTACGAAAGGTCAGCCGAAGGATGGGTCTGGTAGGGTGAACGACGATCAAAACCATCATATCTCTGTGTGATGTCGTGTGACACAGATGTAAAGTGGTAGACGATGCTTAGCATCGATACATCATTGCAATAGCATCATCATTTGCACCAGTCTTGCTTTTGTACAAGTCGAAGGTCGTCTTCAGGTTCCTCGAGACCGGACACCGCGCGAGTACGTCACTGCTGGCATTTCCGAGGAGGAAGATAACTGCTGGACAAGTTTAATTATCTTTTACCAAATAATCGAACAAGATGCGCGAGAAGACGTGGCCGGCCTACTCGTGGTCTACTGAAAACTCACATGATATGGTCAATGCGTATTCTTAGTGTGCTCAGCTCGTTTTTTGTGAATCACCATTAAACTGGTCATTTATTGCTCTGCCACACCAACGATTCTTTCCTTCTTTTCCAGTTGTTACTCACCGAATATTGCCCAAGAAGAGTTAAACGCAAGTAAAGAACAATTTCATTTTCAACATTTCGAAGAATTATAAATCCGGCAGAATATTAATATAAATTTGTATTTCATTGTGAATTCTCAGAATATCAGGTTACATGAGTATCAGAAGCAATGTGATATTTCTGAACGCATGAAAGTACAAATCGATATAAATATATACATCACACATTTGAATTGCTTATTATATGAAAAAATTGCAAGCGATGCAAGCAATAAATTCCAGCCAATGGTTTTTCACATAATCGTGTATATAGTACATGATGCCTCGATGAGATTCTCTACGTGGAAACTTACGATTGTTTCGGGATACCGAACAGCAACACTGAAGATTACAAATTCGTCTTCATTGTAAGGACGACCGAATTGCTCTTGAACTTTGAACGTAGCCTCTTCGTCATTCATCACCTAGAAATGCATGTACGAGTGGGCTTCTTAGTTAGGATGTTATTCGAGTCACGTTGGAAGATATCTTTGAAAATTGATACTCACAGCGATTTCTGTAATACTGGTAAAGGCAGGTTGATCAACAATGTCCTGCGTATCCATAGAAAGACTATCGTCTACACAGTCGCCCCCAAACTGTTGCAGGTCTAAGGAATTGTGCCTAACTAGATTTACAGGCGTCATCTGTAAATGATTCGTTAATCCTTCATTTGAAAAGTGCGAGACTTAAGACAAATTGAGTAACACTAGAAAGTAAAAAAATAACGCATATAATATTATACCTTAATATGGACTTTTTTGTTTTGTAATCGGTGTTTCCAAAGTTTAATAGGATTGTTAAAAAGTTTAAATTGTATCACAGTTTCATCTGTTAGCCAGCCTCGTTCAACTTTGCGATAATTATTGTGATAGCCAAATATGTCGGGATCTGGCAATGTATCATTATCAAAATTGCTTGGTGCTGCAAAAGACAGAAAATTAATTTTATGTATATAAATTTAAAAATTATACATATTAAAATTCATCATTCAATTTTTGTTTGTCAGGAAAGCAGAGAATTTTTTTCAAGCAACATATTTGACGAAGCTACATGTAAATAATGATTGCGATATATTTTAGTTATAAATTATTAAGATAAATATTTATTTGATAAGAAAGACATACTATTTTTCCTAATTTGTCGTGGTGTCATGTGAGTTTCCCATTTGCGGATGATCAAAGTTTTGGCCGAATTTTTAGTACCGTTCGACTGACAAATAACGGCTATAAAATATCGGAACTCAATATCAGCATCGATGGGAAGAGCAACCTTTTGCGAGAATATTCGCACATTCCTGAAACGCATTAACGTTTTTTAATTTTTGTTCTTTCATATCATGTATGCGTATACTTACTTTTCTTCGCTATCACATATGCCATCAGCTGCGTTGCCATCGTCGCTGTAAAACTCGCTACTGCTGTTACTATCGAACAACATAGGAGACTCTCTCCGACTGCTGTGTTCCTGCGACATCAGGATGGCTTGATTGTGATTCCAGGCACCCAATTCAGGCAGATTTCCCACGACGTAAACAACCTCATTTTTCTCCAGGTTAGACACCTTTTAAATCATATTATAATTGCAAGAACTTATAAAATATTTGATTCTTTATTGAAAATAATCGAAACGTTATTAAGTTATTAAAAACTATTAAAGTAAAAACTAGCGTTTTCAAATTACCTGGACCCTAAAGACCCAGTCTCTTTTAGACCCTCTCATATCTGAATTCTCTACGTTTTCCACTTTGATGATGTTACACGTGTGCATCAGTTTGAAAAAAGTCTTCTTGTCCTCTCCTCTAAAACCTACATTCGTCATACATTATCAAATTATCTCTTTTTCCTTTTACAATTGCTTGTGAAGTATTTTAAGAATTTTTATTGTTTCTTTTATTATTTTGTTTTTCAAATGTTCTTTTATCTTAATATTTCTTTGTTTTTATATTAATTAACATATACTGTAATTGTAATAAGTCATACTAATGTTAATTGTAAGTAAAAGTAATAATAAATTGTACTTGTAATTTTCCTAATTAAATTCTATGTTAAGTCAATTATATAGGATTTTTTTCTATGTACTAATTTATCGTACAGGTTGCATAAATATTTTAATTACACTACACAATACATATTTTTGCATATTGTTTTAATGAAGATAAGTGATTTTTCTAGATATTGACCACTTTTGAGATTATTTTATCTTATTATCTTTAAAAATCTTAATATGATAACAAAATTCTGAGATTAGCTTTGCATGTAGCTTTAAAATCTACAAAAAATCATCTTTTTTTCATTAAGCAGACGAAAATATTAAATTTGTATAGTTGTATTGTATAGTGTTATCTCTTAATATATATAAATTATATCTTTAAATACTGCGTCATCTACTCGATTAAAACGTTTGATGTGATTGGAAAATTGGATTGCCACATCACGTAATTGAATTTTTATTCTCTCTACAGGGATCTAAATAATTTCATTTACAGTTAGTAATTAAGCAAACACATGTGCACGCAAAGCAGTACGTGTGTAACATGCGCGCGCACACGTGCAGAAAAACACGATACGGATAAATATCAAATTAAGTATGTATTATCTCCAAGAGGAAACCTTCCAGAATAAAAAGTATCGAAGAAAGCTGCAGAGTTTTGTTTGTCGATGAAGTAAGGAAACATAATTTGTTAGAAAGAATTTACATAATTACATACATTAATAATATATAATTATTTTTTTAATCATGTAGTTTTATTTTAATGTATTCAATAATATATGACTTGCTTATAAATTTTAGTTAATTCAAACAGGAATAAATATTATCCAGAAGGCAAACACAATGTGAGAACCAACAAATTCGATTGGAAACTTGGTATCAAAATCGGTACCGTTTGCGTTACTCTTGCGTTTAGCTGTTATCAGACAGCAGACAGATTGACGACAGATCGCGAACAAAGTCTACAAGTTGATGAGTAAGATCCGCGTGTAGCACAGCTCGACAGGGAGCTGCGAGCGGAATTTTATAAAATTTCTGCTCTTGCAAGATCTGCTTTGACTTTCGTGTAACAGAGTTACAGGCGGTCGGAATCCGCAACCATTTCATAACGACATTGGCAGAAGTCGTCGCGGATATTTTTTATATTAAAAATAATTTGCTCGAATTTTTCTGGCTTGGAATTGTTGCTTTATCAAAGAGGAAACCAACATTATTGATGCAATATCATCGCAAGTAACGTGTCAGCCACGGCGTGATAACACGGTTCGAGAAAACTCGTCGCAAACGCCGAGCAGATGTTTCTCCGACATTTTTCAGCACGCGACGGCAAAACACGCGAGTACAAAGAACACTACGACAATTGCGTCGTTCGAGCGGACGACGCGTGGGGAAAGTTGTTCGCGGAAGAGCGATAAATCAAACGTGCGACGGACAAGTTTCAAGAAATGTCGTGTGCACGTGTACGTACATACGCGTCCTTTGCGAATGGGAACGTTTCTTGTGTTCTTTTTGCTTGGGAAAAACTTGATGTGAAAATTCCACACGTTACACGTTAAACAAGCAAGCTGGCACAAGTCGCTTCATCGTCGAAACGTCTTGCTGTTACAGTTCCTCGACGACCGATCTAGAATTTTGCAAGCAGACCTCCCGAGCTTGGTCGACCTCCAATACCAGATACCTACAGCGAACGACAATCAGAGTAAGTGCAAACTCAGTGCAAAGCAACAATTTTTTTTTTCGAAAAAAAACGTTCCTTGGAGCGAATTTCCGCTCCACTCGCTCGAGCGGATGTTTCGGCATGCGGTTTCTGACGAAATTGCTTTCGTAATGACGCGCGGGATATCTCGAAACAAAAGTCAACTTACACGAAACGCTGAAGAAGTTTCGCTGCAAGAGATCCGTGTTAGCTTCGCTGGGTGCTCTTCCTCTTTCTCTCTTTCTTGCTGTATACCCACTCGCGTTACTTAACGAATGCCTGCGGCAGTCGTAGTATAGCGTATCTCGCGGGTCTCGACATAATCGTATTGCAATACAGAATCGCGTGAACGTCCGAGTTCTCCAAGTGCCAAGCACAACAGCAAGCAGCGCACTACTTCCGAGTTCACCCGAACGACGTCCGTCAAGATATCCGCACCAGCGAGGAGGATGAGAGCGGGGATGGGAGAAACGGAGTGTCACTTCGGGTTGCGATTGACTTTAAACAATTCGCCACCAGATGGACGTTTTTGCGAAAGTGACCAATCAGCTTTCGCGAATATCGCACACCGTGGAAGACAATTGGCTGGTCGTTGCGCGTGTGACTTGCCGAATTCAATGCAGACGAGACACGTGTTGGCAGATATGTAGTTGGTCAAAGGTTGGCAGAGTCACGTTTGTGCGAATTTGTTCAGATACGAATTGACTTCGCGATGAATGTATGTACATACAGCTCTAAAGGAATGAAATAACGATGTCAATAGGTAAAGAGCGAAAATGTACAGGTGAGGTATGAACGTATAAAAGTAAACTTACAGCATTTTCGACCGGCACGGATTGAATCGCTCCCGGAGCGCGTTCAATGACGTCGTTTGACAAATCGACCGTATCGCTTGATTTACCAAAGCTACGTCACTGATCGTTCCGAAACTTCGATCCGGTCAAAAGCAAAAAACATTGTTGCGATTGAAGAATCGCGCGCGTGCGCGCACTCAGACGCACGTGTTTCTTTTCTATTGTACACGAGAGAGCCGTGTTTTTTCAAAAGAGCTTATCAGGTGACGAACTTATTACTTACTGCGCGCTCGTAAATCAGGACTGCAACGTAAAACTAATGCTAATTGTTAGTTTTTCAATTGACAGAGAGTGATTTCTGAACGGAGAAGAGAGGCCGTTTTGAAGGTCGACCCTATCCTAGATCGTTGTAATAAATTCGAAGCAGGAAAGAAGTCGTTATTAAAAGCTTCTAAAATGGCAAGGGGAGCTATAATAAGAGAGAAATGCTATTAACGCGCGCGTTCTCGAGCCAGGGGAACGTGATCGATGTGCAACAATCAGCAATATCAAATGCGCCTCTTCTAGCGTAACTCTATACGAGGACGATATTTTGCGGTGCGTGCTTTATGACTGCGGTATTTTGCATCATGCGAAAACTTTATACATTCACATTGTAAGAATAAAAACCCTAACAATAATTTTTAGTTCGCGAAGAAATTGAACAACGAAGGGAAGAGATATCGGGTGTGAACCGATACATCGTGTTGGAGCGTCACGTTGCGATAAACGAAATAAAGAATAAGCCACAAGAATTTATTCACACGGCTGATAAAGAAAGAACGTCGAATCCAACTTTTACTCATCGCTGTGCGTATCGTCGTAACGCGTGCAGTAATATCGGAGCGCACGTGACATCGAGAGCCGCACTCGTGATGGATTTAAATCGCGCGTAAGCATCACATTAGAGATGTTGTATCACGCGAGATGCTTATCATCCGTGTATATATAGACGTATGCGGTGTGTATTCGAGCGCAAATTGGATTGAGAGACTTGCGGCTTCGACCAAAAATAGCACGAAGTAAAAAAATCCTTAATATATGTAATTTTCGCGAGGGAAATTTCCACACAAGTTTCCTTCTCGGGAAGTTTCGACATTTTCAACGCAACAGTTTTCCACGCAAAAACAACAGATTTCTCAATTTTAAAGAAGATTTTATCGTCATCGATCTCTTCATGTATTTGTTTGATCATAGAAAATCTTAGATATGAGAAATCTCGCGAAAGATAAATATTATCGATACAGATGTTCGAAAACATGTTACAAACACCCACCAGGAAATATCGTCACTTTGAAAGCCGATGCAAACAAACACATGTTTTAATCATGTTTGCGAGATATTTACAAGTATGAATATCACAATAGCTTAATGCATTAGAGATTGAGTCGATATCGTGTGAAAAATAAGACATACGTAAGTGTCTTTGAATTACGCAATACGTTGACGTTTTAAAATGAGCTACAAACTACTA
The DNA here is from genome assembly GCA_014825455.1 of Pseudomyrmex pallidus. Classification (NCBI taxonomy): domain Eukaryota; kingdom Metazoa; phylum Arthropoda; class Insecta; order Hymenoptera; family Formicidae; genus Pseudomyrmex; species Pseudomyrmex pallidus. Next base: position 28 of record QVNV01011386.1, on the reverse strand, counting down.
GGTTGTGAAAGAGAAAGAGAGAGAGAGA
>QVNV01011382.1:0-26280 GCA_014825455.1 Pseudomyrmex pallidus | reverse complement strand
TTTTTTTTTTTTTTTTTTTTTTTTTTTTTTTTTTTTGAGGTGAGGCTGTCGTTTGTGTCAGCGACATCTCGCTCGAATCGATTCGTTCCGATCGAGACCGCCGTATTTCGCAGAAAATTTTACCGGAAGCGATGTACACAATCGTCGCGACGCCCCGACGGGTCGCGTCTCACGGAAAGGAAGAGAGGCGCGGAGGAGGTGGTGGAGGAAGCGTCGTCGTCGCGCGGCAGTGAAACGGTAGATGACGACGACGCTTCGCGCGTGCGACGACATGAAAGGTGAATTTGAGAGTCGGGGAGAGAAGAGAGAAAGAGAGAGAGAGAGAGAGAGAGAGAGATCACGAGTGGAAGAGTGAAAAATGAAGGTACGAAACGGGGAATCGCACGGGGGAGGAGAGGCGGGGGTGGCTTGTGACGCATTGCGGCGGGGAAATATGGGTCGTCCCGATTATGTCGGGAGGAGCACCGCGCCGGAATCTGACAGTGGCAGAGTGACGCCGCAAAACCTCATACATCTCGTGTATAACTAATGCCCACATATATCACCTCTTCGTCGTCTCCTGTGTGGATTCCCCTCGTCTTCGTTTTTTTATCTCGCGCGCTGCGAGACGATGTGTACGCCGCGCGCTTTTACGGGGGAACAAGCGCGGTGTTGGTTCGCGTGCGCTCAAGCTCGAATTGTGTGTTTCATTTAAAATGCAACGCGGAAAACGCGCGCGTTACAGACATGCACGAGACTTCGCGGAAAAATACGCTTCGTTCCTCCGATCAGCGCGCGCGTTCGACGTTCGCATATTGCTCGGGGATAAGTGGATGTGACAAGTGCGAGTTGAAAAGTACTTACGACGAAGAGATAAGATTACTCTGGTATCTATTTTCCATTGACACGTATCTATCGCGCGTTATCACGACTGTATTACTTTTCGAAACAAGAGCCTGAGAAAGTCGCCAGCAATGTGTTTTTTTTTCAACAAACGGAGATTTTTTCCCGACCTTTCCCTCGTGAAAAAATGAACGTATTTCATCGGGTGACTATTGACATGTAATAAGATTGGAACAAAAACCTGAGGAAGTCTGTATAAGCAATATTTTTTCGATTCGCTTCGTTGCGATAGGTAATGTGGTCCTTTTTTTTTTAATACTAAAATACTACAAGCGCGTATCTTTTTTTCTATCGATACGTACGTACGTCTTCTCGCGTTATCGGCTTGTTACAACACTCGCACGATGAAAAAAACAAACTTAATTTTAGAATTTTACGTGTCGAATGAACATCTCTGTGTTCGATCGCGCGTGATTTTTTACACGTCAACTTATTTACTTCGTTAATTGATAAGCCATCTCTCTCTCAGCTATACGTAACTCTCGAGCAGTTTGACATACAGAGACACAACGGCTTGTGTTTCACGCCGGACCGACGTCTTTTCATAGTAGGTGGTCCGAATAACGAAGGAAAATTAAGGAACGTTAAGAGGGCATCGCGCTCGTTAGCGCGGTCAACCCTCTTCAACCTGCAGCAGCAGCAGCAACAGCAGCAGCAGCAGCTAATTGGTTATTCGGTCGGGTGAGGTGAATAGTCTTTGACGGGTCCGTCTCGAGTAGAGCGGAACGGCCTGAGGGGTTGCTCTCGGTGTGTTTACACTGTGGACAAAGTCGGCGGGCCCGAAATGCCTGGACAATACGGCCGACGGTTCGAGTGTCCCGGGTGCTTCGCGGTCCAGTCCCGTTTTGAGTATTTCAAGCGTCGCAACGGGATTTAATCGACCCGTCACGACGACGATCGGGCGCGCGCTATTGTTCCATTCACGACAGCCGAGACAGTTCCTCGCGTTCTTTTAATCGTCGCGCAACATCGTGGCTTTTTCTTTTCTTTTTTTTTTTTTTTTACTTTTATTTCGAGTGCATCTTCCGATTTTTTGCCCTTTCGTTTTCAACCTCGTCGCCGTCCTCTCGAGAGCGCGGCGACGTATCCATTTTTACCGGGTGTGCGAAGCTTTGCGTTTTCTCGAGTGGATTTCCCCGCAACCCCCTCGACCTGCCGTATTCCTCTCTCTAGCAGGTATGCCCGCGCGAGCATTCACCTCGCCGCGACGAATGCAGGTGTGCGCTGGGCCGAATAAGCCTCGTCGTCGTCGTCATAGTCAGCGTCGGCAGCAGCATCAGCGTCGTCACGAAACTGCCTCGGCGAGAACCACTTCCGTTCATGCGCTTCTCGTTTCTGCGAACGTTTCGTCACGCTTGTCACATGCCTTACCGCACGAAAGAGGCCGCGGTCAGGTAAAAATATTGCGATGGTCGTCGTTATTGTCCACCGTTTCACGTTCGCACCGTTTCTGCCGCCCGTTGGACGATGAGCGATGCACGTGTGCGGATTTGCACACCGAAGAAGAAGCAATAACGCACGAAAGTGTATTACGCAAAACCACTTACGTATAACATAATTGCGTTATTTATGCAGAAGTAATATGTTTGTAGGTGAAAAAGAAAGAAAAAATTTGCATATCTATATATGTACTGTTTTTGCGGGAATATATTACTGCTATGAGTAAAACAATATTTTGAATATTGAAATCACTGTTGCTTCTATTGTTAAAAGTAAAGGTTATTTTTAATCAGTATTAAGTTTTTTTACAAGAATTTCTGATAAGAAAAGAAAGATATGCAAGTGTTAATGTGCACTTGTGATATCTAAATCCCGCGAATGTTTTTTGTCGCGATAAACACGTTACGCAATTATCGCGATAATATAGGTCATCACATGTAGATGAGCTATCTACATTTGGTCTCGCTTGATATTTAATACAGACTCCATTTGCAGCATTGAGGTCCAGAGATCAATAACCTTTCTATAAATGTAAAATAGTGCACTAAACAAACTCATAATCTTTATACACGACTTCTCTATGCGTTCGTTTTATGGTCATATCGATTTATGATGTCAGAAACGAGAGAGAGAAAGAGAGAGATCATCATTTGACACAAAAACATCGACATAAATTATTTTTTTCTACATATATACCAGCACCAGCAGTAACTGTTTCAAAGCGCAAACTCCAAATTCTCTCTTCCCGTGTGTGTTTGAAGATGACAAATATATTTAAGTCGTAGAATTTAAATAAATATAAATAAATGTCTACACAAATTTTTGTGTCTTACATCCCCCGTATTTATTTTCATCTTCCTAGCATTTCGGAAAAATACTCTATGATAAAAAAAAAACACCATTGTATGTGACAGATATCTTCTTAAAATTCTACAAACATGTGCTTGATATTCGACAGAAGAAAGAACAGAAATTTATTCACGCGTTGTTAATATTTTGATTTTTATGACTGTTTTGCACATTTGAAACTTCAATAGTTGTAAGAAAACTGAGTGAACTCTCAACTTCGCTTTTTTTATTCAACGATATGTAATTCAAAAGACAGAGAGTGAGAGAGAGATATTTAATTACGGCACTGTGCGCGTAATCTGTTTAGTTTATCTCAAATTGGTCGACGGGGGAAAAAAAAAGACGATAAGCGCTGAATATAATTGTGGTGGGCGTCACGTTGTACACGTGGGTATAAGATATCCGGGCTGTGATCGGCGGGGAGTCGCAGTCCGCGCTCTCCGAAACGTTTCTCATCCGTTTTGGACACGGGGCTCGCCACGGGGAAGGACCCCATTATCCTCAGCCCATAAACATTAAGCGGCGCGTCTCGCCGACGAATATCTATTTAAGAATACCATCGTGTGCCACCGTATCCGCGGCGACACGGAGAAAAGAACTGAGTTTCGTGCCGGCGTCCCACCAAGAAAATAACGGCCGGGACGCTTCGCATTGGATGTCACGCGAAAAAAAGGCCTCGCCCGCTGCATTTGCCGTCAACGTAGGTAGGTAACTGAGACGATGAAACTGCGGCGGCGTTTGCAATCAAAACAGACGCGCACACAGTCGGCTTTAATTATCGCGCGGCCTCGTCGCCGCCACACCGAGACCGGTTTTGGTAAAAAAAAAAAAAAAAAAAATGATTTTGTTGTGTGTCTCGGAATTTCATTCTTAAGCAAATGTCCATGGAATATACAAAAAAGTAATCAACCGCGCGGCCTTGTCTGGCTGTAAAATAATACAATAAACGAATACGTACAAGTATGTGGCATCATTTGCGGTTTAAACAGTTATAAAAGACATCGTTGTAAACACATTTCCAAATGATGTAGCAAATACAAGACGATGTTGTTTTATGGAATCGCCACTTACGTGCGAATTAAAGCTGAAAGTTAAAACGCATCCGCTTTCACGGTTTAGTTCAGTAACTGTGCGACCGTTGGTCAACTCGCGTCGAATACTCTGTTTCGTAACGGCGCGATTCACAGTAATATCAAGTTCCGGTAGTTATCGTGGTAACTAACGCGCGTCATACAGCTATTTTTTTCCGTTGTTTATCATCTTTTTGTCAATGTGTATCGTACACGCAGAATTATCTCTAATGTGAATTTTATTCGCGAGACAAAAGTTCTCTTGCCAGCGTGTACCAAGTGTTCCGAAAACAATCGTTCCATTCATGAATTATCTCTTATCGTTTCTTCAGAGTTTTCTTTTTATACACACTTATTTTAAACAGAGATTTTAGGTTTTAATAATTTTTAAATTAAAGATACTCTCTATAGACAGAAGAGACGGTTAACTCGCACGAACACACTCGGAAACATATCCGGTGTTAAAATCGAAATCGGAATCATTAGGAAACGAGGCACGTTGTGTGGTTAAATACGGCATTTGAAACTCATTAAACTGAAACATCCGTGCGCGTCATTGAGGGAAATGAATTTATATCTAAAATATAAAATCTCGACCGAGCACATGTAGAGAAGATAAACTCATCGTAACAAGCTGTTTTCCCATTTAGCCGGTTCAGAAATGCTCAGTCCGTTATTGTTTTACACACACACAACCGTTCGCGGCTATTAACATACGGAATAATAAACGCGTTATCGCTGCCAGGGAATGACATATTTATAAGCGAAACGGAGGAATCGTGACGAGGCCTCGAAACGTATTGACTTTACAACTAACGAATGACAGTGCGGTTCTCACTCGGGCTCATAATCTCTCCGTGTCGATAGGCATTCTCGACGCCGGCGGACAAGAAAGAAGATATACGCGCAGTCGGAAAACGCTCTTTGGATGCATCTTGTGCGCATGGGTGTCGCAACTTCGACAGCGATAAAATTCGATAGTCGTGTTCGAGCCGTTGGGTGTGCGTGCACGCGCGAAACGAGTTGAAGATCGTCTCGAAAAACATCGATACGAAAAACAAGGAACGGGAACGGCGGACACCGGCGCGGCGGCGTGACGATTCGAAACGTGATGGTCATCGATGTCATTGACTCATTAATCGAGGTCGTATCCAGGATTCAACATAATGGGTAAGATATCGCTCAGTTCAATAATGTCAGCGCGGTCGTAAAATCTCGAAAATTCTTGTCGTCATTTTGCCTTGTGGTGTTGTGTGAAAAAAAAACAAAAAAAAACAATGCAAAATTGTAAAGGTTAGAAATAAGTATAGAGGTTGTGATCTATTATATATTTCCGTCAATACATAATAATATTTACTACTTGTTTATCAATGTTTACTCCTAAAATTTAATATATTGTATACGTTGCTCATTCTCTCAGCAAAATTGCGATAATTAAAAAATTTTCCACCTCGATATTTTCAGCAGATTACGCGCGCAGAAATATAATACGTCACTTGCATTATTTAGTAGATTTGTATTTTACACACAGAACAATATAAACGCCAACAGGCAATATATAACGCGCGTTATATTGCCTTTCTCTTGCACCAGACTTGCGTTTTACTTTCTCTTGCTTTCACTTGCAAATTTATTATACATTTGGACATATATAAATATCCATATCCACAAATATATAAACGTCAACAAGGTATAATACTGTTGGTTGATATAGATTAAACGAAATCGTATTAATAATGTTCAATATTTATAAGTGATATAAATGATGCTAATTAAACAAATAATAATAAGTATGACCATTTATTTAAAATGAGGATTGTGTGAAAAATATAAATTTATTACATTATATCCATTGACATGTGTGTGATGAGGTAACTATGATTATTGTTTTCCTTCTCACGTGGCCTAACACGTTTTCTCTTTTCGCAATGACCTTAGAGATACGCGTGCGCTATTTGTATTCCATAATGCTGTGCATCGCGAACATGATCATTTACGGTCTGAAAGTGAACATCGCGGTGGCCATCATCGGCATGGTGAAAAAAAAACCAGGCGTGCAGGACTGGTCAGACGAATGTCCGGAGTTCGAAATTCCCGGCGCACCCGCTACCGATATTGACGGACCGTTCGACTGGACCACGAGAGAGCAAGGTCTCGTCGTTAGTATATATTTTGCCGGATATCTCATCGGCATGTTTCCGTCGGGATATTTGGCGGATCGGTAAGTGATTAAAAATTGCACGTCGTTTCCCATGCAAACCTGTTGCTCGCAAATAGTCATCGTCAGTTTCGCTAAAAAATAATGATCCTCAAGAATTCTTTTTATTCCTATTCATTGCTCGTGCAATTTAGGAAGTGTTTTCGCTTGTCATATTTTATCTGCTTCTTCAGAAAAAAAAATACTATGTGCCTCTAGTTGCAAATTAATCTCATTATTCGATGAACACACACACAGATTCAATACCAAGAACGTGCTGTTGATCTGCGTGCTGGCGAATGGAATCTTAACAGTGCTCGTGCCGATCACAGCGTCGTCGTTATACGTTCTGTACACCGTGAGATTTTTTACCGGTCTTATGAGCGCGGCGAATTTGCCGATAGTGAACATTATTGTCGGAAAGTGGGTCGTGTACGAGGAAAAGAGCATGTGGATTGCCATCATATATGCCGGGACGTCGCTCGGCACCGTGATATCCATTCTTACGTCGGGACAAATCTTACACTATTTGGGCTGGGAGGCTATCTTTTACATCCACGGCACGTTACCGTTCATCTGGTGCGTCGTGTACTTTATATTTTTCGCCGACTCGCCGGAGGATCAGAAGTACATCTCGGAGCAGGAGAGAACGCTGATCGTGACGTCATACGGCCACCGTCCGCCCATCTCCTCAAAAATGGCCGTGCCGTGGAAGAATATATTCAAGTCGAAGCCGTTTCTGGCTCTGATCGTTACCAATTGCTTGGGCAACTTCTGCTGGTACTTCCTGCTCACCCAATTGCCGCTTTACATGAACAAGATATTGCGTTACGACATCCAATCGGTAAGTCCGTAAGAATGACATATAATAATAATAATAATAATCTATTGTGTGCAGATACTTATGTTGGCTACGCATTTTAACATGAAAACTACATTATATGTGTGTGCATTAATGCAAAATAAAAAACCTGTACTGAGTTCCACAGTTACGTAAGAAGGTTAATAGAAAAAAAAAAACAATCTTTTTACGTAAGTTATATTCTTTTACAGAATGTCGCTATTGTTTGCACGCCGTATTTCGTGAACGCGTTCACCAATACTTTACTCGGAAGAACCTTAGATTGGGGACGGAAAAAGGGATACTGGTCTCAAACCGGTGCTCGAAAAATTGCGGTATTTATAAGTATGTACTTTTGATAAACGGAAAGAGAAATTTTTCACACACACATTTCACTCGAGTGTTGTAAATTAAAAAAAAAAATAAAAAAAAAAAGGAACACAGAAGATCTTTCGACACAAATATCAAAATGTAACCGTTTCTAACAACACAGTCGTATTACACACTTGTTTGTGCATATTATTTTAATTAATATGAAAGCATTTTACATGTTGTATTTTTGTTTAATGAATTAATATATAATTAAAGCTTATCTCTTATTGTGTGACGTTGAAAATTCGTAATATTGGCGGATGTAATGACGCAACTTCAAGCAACTAAAAAAACTTCTATATTATTTACATGTTAATTAAAAATAAGGCATTGTGTGCAAATTTTTTGCATAAATTTGCACGATAGGCCATGACATTAAATAATAATGAGCTAGACATTATAATACTTGCGATTCAACGATGTCTAAAATCTTTCTGTGCTATTTTTTCTCGAATTACAAGTGTTGATTTTTATATTAACAAATTATTTTCACTGTGTATCTTTTTTGGAAACGTTTTATAGGATGCTCGATTGCAATGTGTTCAGTTTTATAATTAAAACCAAAAAGATGCAGTTTAACAAAACAGAAATAAATATTGTTCCCTCTTTTTAAGGTCAAGTACCATCTAGCGTATTCCTACTTGTAATCGCATACATTGGTTGCGATCGTGTGACGTCGACCGTATTGTTGACTATCAGCATAGTAGTCAGCGGTGCTATATTCGTCGGTCATCTTTGCAATCAGAACGATCTCGCTCCGAATTACGCGGGAATTCTCATGGGCATTACAAATACCCCGGGCACTATTTCTGCCTTTATTTTGCCACCAATAGTCGGCTCTCTTGTAGCCGAAGGAGTAAGTAAACATTTTTAATTAATTGATTACGAACAACTGTGATGTGTTTGTTAAAAATACAACGAGACGCGCGATTATTAGGCCCTTTGAACTACTAAATTATGCGCTCTTTGAAAGTTCCACCAAAACTGAAATGACGTTCCATGTTGGAAAAGAAGTTAGGCTGACACTTTTTTTCTCCCCAAGAGATATTGAATTTTAATTGCATAAAATCAATCGCAACGTCATCTTCATTGCGCGTCTTTGCGTATGATTTTTTGCAGCATACCATGGCGCGGTGGAGAGTCGTGTTCTGGATCGTTATAATCGCCAATATCATCGCTTTCGTGACATTCGCGCTGTTCGGATCGGGCAAAATTCAATCGTGGAATTATCCGACGCAAGAAGAAACTTGGGACGCCGAGGAGCAACAACCGCAGGAACAGCAACAAGAAACGAAGACTTAAAGAGACTGGCTTTGCGCGCCGGTCTTATTTAAAAAAAAAACAAATCGAGACAAATTGTGCGAGTACGTTGTATCGTAACAATTTGTCACGGAAAAATCGCATACGTCAGAAGAACTGCGCCAGTTTCTCGACATTTATAAATTTTTCATATTTTGCACAAATCGTATACTTTGATGTCACATTGCCAGTCATTTTTGATGGATTTATACAGAGATTAATCGAAGAATACGTATGATACCTAATTATCAGTTTATGTTTTAAACATTTACAATGTAAAAAAAAACGTTTTAACATTTATATGCGCTGATAATATCTTGCAAGTGTATTTCGAGATCGGTTTACTGGAAAATATTATTCACAAGATATTACCGGCGTCAGTTTTAGTTGTCTTATACGGACAGCAATTTTTACCAGACCTGTGTGAATGTACATATGCGAAGGAAAGTGTAATACCCATTTATTATATTTGTACGTTACTTACACTTTTATGTATCGCTCTACTAAGACAATTTTTCTCTTATATTTGTAAACAAAATTAAAAAAACTTTAAAAAAGTATATAAATCATGTTGTATTTTATTGCTCAACAAACCCCTCAATGACACTCTGACAAATCGACAAAAAACATTGAAGACGTTACCGCTTGAAGCGTCAAAGTTTACGCTATTATAATTAGTGTCGCGGGACTGCTCTAATGATGGGTCGACCACCAATTACAGACCACCTGGTACAAAAATTCCACCTATCCCAATTAGATCGCGACTGTTGCGACTGTCAGTGACGTGAGACGGACGGGAGTGAAAAAAAAAAAAGAACGAAAGAAGTGCGCCGCGGCGAGGAATATTTACGACGGTTGAAATATTACGTTCGTAATCTATTTCCAGCCTATAGCCGCTCGACGAGAGCCCGTGACAAGATGCGAACGGTAACCGTTCGCTCTCTTCGCGCCGAGTTATTTTCTCCTTTAAATATTACTCGCAACACTCGGTGATAAAAGGTTTGGATGACGAAGTGTATCGAGAATACCAGCTTTTCTACCTTCGAAATAATACTTGACAATTTTATTCAGAAGAAGTTTGAATAATGGAGGAAAGTAGAAATGTATATTACATGTTTGACACTTCTCATTAGACGTACCTTGTCTTTTTAAATCGTCAAATAATGTCGTTCGTCAAAAACACATTTTTTTCTAATTTTCTCACTCTGAACAACAGCTTGCCCAAGAGTCCGAAGGAATGATCGGTATTCATTGAGTGGCGACAACAACGATTAATTATTTCAAACATCTCGATCTCGAAACTGATATAATTTCGATAATGACCACACGAAGAGCCGGGGAATCGTTTAGAGTTAATATTCCAGCAAGCTTTTCTTGTAGAAACGGGCTGATGCATGCATGCGGGCCACCGAGCTTCTCCTCATCGTGTTTACTAATTCATGAGATGAATAACTTAAGGGTAAACGTTCACACGATATGAATAATGCTTATTCGTCTTTTTGACCTCTCCGAGCAGGTGACCCGTTCCTTCCAACATCGATACATATGCGCGTCCAAAACCCGACCGATCACCGATCATCGCTGACACAGAGGAAACACCTGTCGTTGTCCGTCACGTCGTTTAATAATCTATTTGACCGATCCAGATTTTTAGAGAACAGCATTCTTTCTGCTAACGTCCGCCAATAAATATCTAGATCGTGTGTCAAGTCTGCAATTATTTCGAATTTTTTTCTCGGTCGAATATCTGTCCTATATTTTTTCCGTTTTTATTTCTAAGCTACAAATATCTACGAAACACGCTAATTTTTTATTATCATTATTACCAATAAAAATCAACGAAAGCTGAATCGTACTGAATATTTGCGCGTTCACTTGTTGCGATATATATTTGACGCGTTCTTGACAAATGACTTCTGTTTCCCGATTTGAACGCGGCCAGTAACTACCGATTCATCCAGTTGTCCGAAAAGTCAACGGACGCCGACTAATTTACACAGTCCGATATTTTAAGAAGATTAATCGATGCATGCAACGAAGACCGTTCGAGCACAAACAACGACGACGACGACAAGAGGGAGAGAGAGAGAGAGTCAGTGAAAAATTCCTTCTCCGTTTCCGAGTTATCTGTCAAAATGGTAATTAATCAAGCGGTAATTATAAGTTCCGAGAGGATCTTTCGTCGAGCCGTCGTCTCGTCTGCTTAGAGAAGAGTACGTAGTTGCGGGTCGCCCGACAGGGGCGGTTAATCAATCCTGGAACGCTCGTTACAGCTCGAGCGAGTCCCGGCACTTGAAGTGGCGTTAACGCATCCGGAGCGCCACTAAAACGTCAGGAATTGTTAATCTGCCCGAGCCCGCTTAACGCACACGCTTGATAACACATTGTCGACGATGGAGGGGGGGTTGATGTCCATCACCTTGCGTGGTGGGGTTACTTGGAGGAATATAAACCCTTACTTTCCAGTTTCCGCTTCCTGACCCTCTTCCTCCTCCCTCTCTCTCCCCCTTTCTCTTCTTGTCACTCTCGCTCGCTCTTACTTACCCCGAGGTATCTTGGCGGGAGACATTCGCCGCCAAGCAGTACCAGACCGCACCGTTATTACTAGCGATAAATCGCCACCTTTAATAAGAGCTCGCGCGAACGACGACGACGACGACGACGACGACGACGATGGCGACAACGACGAAAGGATGGTGAATTTAAGAGGGAGGGCGAATAAGACCGCGAGTACACTCTATTCAAACGATATCCGCTCGATTTTACCTCGAGTTCTTCTCCACACAATGTCGCTGGTTCCTTTTATATATTACGTACCATCCCGAACGATTTAATTTTGTACATCTTGCCGAGCGCGCGATAAATATTTCGCGCGCAAAATACCTGCCGGCGTAACGCGAAAATTTATTACATTTACTGGAAGATAATATTGTAACGCTCATCTATATAGTGTACATTATATATATATATATAAATATATGTATATATAGTATGTGTACGCGCGCACGCGTGCTATCAGCGTGGTATGGAGTTTTCGGTGTTTGATCCGGGGGATATGGTACGCTGATGATTTATTGCCGGTGCGTTTTGATTGACGTTGTAACAAGATAGTAAACGTATTTCACATCGCGCCGCGTTTTAATCCTTTCTAAACCCGATATCGACGTTACGCCATTGTGCCGCGTGTCAGGCTTTTACCTTATAATATCAACAAGCAATTATCGATGGATTTGAATATTTTCGCGTGAATGTGTTACTTCAAGTTACACAGTTAATCTACGTCGCTCACGCGATTATATCGTTTATTATATCTAATGGCTTTTTCCAATATTTGCGCGCGATCGAGATGTAAAAACTTTTGGACGCGTCGCTTTTTAGTTGCGTTTATTTCACGTTATAGCGAAGAAGTGAATTGTGAACGTGTGAGGATCAAACTCGGGCGCACAGATTGTCAGCAAACGGACGTCGACGACGGTCAACGGCGCGCTCGAACGCGAAGAGTCAAGAGTCATTTCCTCGCGCCGCATCGCGGCGGGAAATTCCGCATCCACCGTGGGAGGTATCCGTTAAAGAACACCCGGATACGCATTAGGTTGCCAAGACGGCGGGAATAACGCGGCAGAGACGAGCCAAGAAACTCGGTCACCTGGTTTTCCAATTGACCGGCTTTCTCACTCGCGGCGTGGCCAGCAGTCTGACTGCATTGTACAAACTTTCTGCAGATTTTAGCTGTCACCGCGTTTCATATGTTAAACGAACGGAGCCAGAAAGAGAGAGAGAAAGAGAGAGGAGATCGCCGCTGGAACGATCGACGTGAACGCCGAAAGCGCAAGCCCTGTATAAATATGTATATGCGAAAGCATACACACGGGGGCGGGAGAGAGAGAGAAAGAGAGAGTGTGTGTGTGTTCAGGGCCGAACGAGAGCGGACCTATGTCAAAACCGCCTGGCTGCGTCGCGGATTCGCGCGAGGGAGAGCGTCAGAAGAGACCGCTTAATCGGCGGTCGTTGCTGCTGCATCGGATTTTGATTAGCGCGGCCACGTCACGTTCGTCCGTTCGTTTGTCGACGGATAAAAAAATGCATCGCACACGCCACGGCGCATTAACTCGTACGCACTGTGTGTGCGTGTGTGTATATATATACACATATATATATATATGTACACCATACGCACATTTATACATGCGTGACATACGGCATTCCTGTCAGTTCCGTCCTGAGTATTTTTCGCGTTCGTGTGCGCGCAAGTCACGCTCTCCACGCGTCGCGTCGTTGCCTCCGGTGACTTTTAATCTACGCTAATATTAAAGCTATCCAAATAATCATGCGCGTCCGCCATTCTCTCGAACAAAAGCGCGCGCCCGTTCTGTGTAACATATGTCACGGATGCGTAACTCGAATAACGTTGTTCAACGCGCTCGATCAATTGCCATTCTCTCTTCGCGCGCGCGCGTGCTCTCTCTCTCTCTCATACCGAGCGAGCGCTTCAGCGCTTCAAGGATTTATGCCCCTCTTTTTGTCAACGAACTCCGAACATTCGGTCAAAGTGCTCGTCGAGCACTTTGTGCGCGAGTCGGTTTCTCTGTGACTTTTAAAACGGGATTATGCATATACACGCCGCGCTGATGTACATCAGCTGAAAAGAGCTTTCGACGTGTAATTATATGTATTCTCGCTCGTGAGGATGAAACATCGCCGCGATCCGCACGGATTTCGAGGACGAACAACCAAGGTGCTTAAACATTCGGAAAACTCTGCAAAAACTCGGCAAATATTTATTTAGCCGCTGAGATCAAACGCGCGCGCGATTTTTTTTTTTGTTTTACTTGTTCAACAACGTTGCGATATCTCTGATTAATGCGAATTTGAAGAAATTTCCGCGCTCGTATATATGTATACATATACATACATATTACACTTTCACATCGGTCTACCGAAAAGACGGTTAGATAGCGCGCGAACACAAACTCGGCGAACGCGCGCGGCTTGTATCTCGTAATTTAATCATATCTTCACACGCCCCTCGCGAGCGATAGAGTCGATGTAAGACCCCCTTCTCCGTTTTCGCAGCCGCGGTACAGAGCTGGCAAAGTGCTCGGGGTTATTAGGCGCGTTCATTGTTGAGCGTTCGTACTTTATTGTTGTTTCAATTACGTTTGAGAGAAAAGCTGCACCCCTTCGGCTCACGGCTTTCTCCTCTCTCTTTCCGTGCGCCACTGTGTTATTTCGTCTCTCTTTCTCTCCCTCAACACATACACACAGTCTCTTTCGCGTCCGACCTTTCGACTACCCCGACGGATCGCGCGCCCTTCACCGCGCCCAAACTTGCACCCTCTCCGCGTCTCTCTCTTCTCTCCTTTCCCCGCGGAAACCCTCCCCCCGTCGAAAGCCGTCAGCATATTGCGCATGCATAATTTAACGTGTTCAAACAAATAACAAAGTTTTCGCATGCTGATGAGAACGCCACCGCGTCCGGATTTCGACTGCCGCCGACTGGCAGTGACATATTTTCATTTGACACGCGGAGACGGGAAGCGGGCGCGATTTTTGCTTGCCTCCCCGCGCGCGCGTTTCAAACGCGCCCGGCCATGAATACTCGGGAAATAACTCGCGAAAAATAACAGGCCGAACAAACTGTGCGGAGCGACGGGTCGCGCAAGATATTAACGCGCGAAAAACTTGGTGTCCGTGTGTGTCGAAAAACAATCAATATAAATCACTCGAATATCACGTCCCGTCTAATCGCGCGACGATCTAAGAGAGAAAGAAATATTCCGGAGCGACGAGCGCGAGAGAGAGATCCCTGAAATTTTACGAAACGCAATTACCGGAGGGTTTCGAGAGTCCGGTCATTTTTCTCCTTTAAGTTGTACTTTCTCTCGCGTATAACGCGATAACCGTTTACAGGCCCTCGCGTAATTGCCGACGGGGTTTTTTTCCTTATCCTCTGCCGCGCGCGCGCAACCATCAGCCGCGAAAAGATATACGGGAGGAGGGGGTGGTGGTGCCGTAAAAAGATGGCTGGTATATCGACTGCTTGCGTGTTGCGCGGCGAAG
The DNA here is from genome assembly GCA_014825455.1 of Pseudomyrmex pallidus. Classification (NCBI taxonomy): domain Eukaryota; kingdom Metazoa; phylum Arthropoda; class Insecta; order Hymenoptera; family Formicidae; genus Pseudomyrmex; species Pseudomyrmex pallidus. The sequence continues at coordinate 11,270 of QVNV01011382.1, read as the reverse complement.
ACAAAACACGGCCAATAAAGTACACCGTCTTAAGCGATACGGCCATATCCCGAATACATTACCCCGGGGGAGAGATATCGATGCGGAAAGAAATGCGGAATGTAGAGAGAGAGACGCGCGGATTTTTATGTCTCCCCCGCGGAATCACTCTCGGAGGAAACGGTCGGATAATTATGCCTTTGAACAGGAACAAATGACGACTGCGCGCTAATCTTTCTTTCTTTTTTTTTTTTTACTACCTTTTATAATCGTCGGAACAGCGCCGCGGTTAAAGTGTTCAATTCCCGTAGCGCACTCGCACGTAACCCGCAATTTGCTTTTATCGCGAGATGTTTTAGAGATAAACACGTAATGTTGTTTTTAAGACCATTGTAAAAGCCTGACGATATAATTGGCGCGGCAAAGCGTCTCTCTGCACGACGCGACGCCGCTCCCGCGTTGCTACAATCTCTCTCTTTCTCTCTGGAAATACGTAATTCGCTCTGTAAACGGTGACGTGGGGAGAAAAAAATCCCGGCCGATCACTCAACGTCTCGTCGTCGGAGCAACTCGAGAGCTCCGTCGCGCGCGCGTTTCCGCGGAGAGGCAAAGTTTACCGGTAAACAGAGTCGTGCCGGCAATTATTTACGTTATTTTCGCGATACGATCTCTCCCGCGCGCGCGCGCGCGCTCACGCCGGCTTATAAACTCATCGCTGCTCTACTCGTGACTCCGCTCCATCCCCTTTAATGGGAAAGCGTGTCTCATGTTGCACGTTCAGTTGACTAAAGCGTTATTAACTTCCAAAGTAAACTCACTCTTTTCCTCGTGGCACACTTTGTACATAGTCGCGGCGTTACATAATGCTCGATGAAAAGCACGGGCTAGCTTCCTGTGCGCGACGTATATACATATACACGTACGTATGCAAGTGCGGCGCGCCGTGCTATTCGTCGGGTCCGGTTGGCAATTTGCCTTTGCATACCGCGGTCTCACTCGAAGTATGAATAATAATGACTCTGGATATGTGAATTACGAGGCGATTATCTACGACGACTAAGGAAGGGGTGGGAAGGGTGGAGAGGCGGTATCTCGGGTTGGTTATTGCACCCTGGCGTATAGCGCGCGCTAGTCGGGAATCGATTCCGTGTGATTCGGGTATAATAACAACGCGGAATACACCAGATATATTTTCCTAATTCCGACGCTCCATGGTCGTTTGCTGTAGGTAGGTACCGATTAAATGGGCAACTACGCGATATTGACACTGATCTCGCGTTAAATAGGCGACTCGCCAAAAGTCGCGTGTTCGAATTCGCCTTATTTGCAAAACAAGCAATTGTTTCGTGCTTTGATACGCGTGCATTAAACGACAATAGAATATATTTGTCAATAAGAAAGATAATGAAATAAATAACTGAAAGGATTACTCCGTCAAAGAAAAAAAACAGCTAATTTTCTTATTTTAAATATAATTGCCGAGAACAATGTTAAAAAACTGTGTAAAATCATTTTCTTGTTCGTCGCTATTAAAAGTACGTAGGGAAAGTACAGCTATTATACATATATCTCTCTCTTTGGGGTAGAAAGGGGTGCGAGAGCTTAGTGCAAAGCTTTTCCACAAGCGGCGCCACCTGACAGACCACTCCGTTCAGAGGGAAGAAAATGTGCGCAAAAGAATATATAAATTCAACGAGCGTAATTCTTACAACGTTACCTTGAAAACTGAGAGCAACGTTAATTACACTAACTTCTTTACTGAATTTTTTCTCAAATATGTGCACGATTTAAAATAATTTCGAAAAGAAACGAAAATTGTTTTGCTGATTCGGTGTTTCAACATTTTCGTATTTCGTAAAACACGGCAACCTAGATCTGTCTTGTTTTAGCGAGTTCCACGTGTGAACTGATGTGAGAAATATAAGTACGGTGTATAAACGTAAAATAACTTCGCGTGCACAGCACGTTCTCTCCCTCTCTCTCTCTCTCTGTTTCTCCACGTTAAAAATATTTTACCGTAGTAATGCCGAACTATGCAAATAGTTCTCAATCAAATATCCGGTGGTACACGAGACTCCTCTATAAAATCTACGAAATTCTCTATCCTATCTGTGAAATCTATTTTCTATATACATATTTTGAGAGCGACGTTGTTGCGCGCACGTGTGACAATTCTGAAATATATATAAAAACATGCGTTCCGCACTTTTTGAATTACACACACGAGCAACTGAAGAGAGACACGTTATATTCTTGTCTCGCTACACAGATATCTGTGTCGTCCCACCGTCCGGTTTCCAATTGTTTAAGTCTCCGCGCCGCCGTGCTCGAGAGGATAGGAAGTCGGGACAAAGGATTCGCGAGTATCCTCGCTGTGATTTGTCAAAAACATTCCCCGACCGGGATCCGCTTTGCCAGACTGCGTGATGAGTGCATATATACCGGCGCGGTATTTCTCTTCGTTTAAACGAAAAGAGCCAGACGACTGTGATAGCGCGCGAGCGGCGTGGATTGAAAAGAATGGCTTGAAAAGCGAGAGAGCCGCGCGCGGTTCTCATATGATTAATTTGTTGTCGGAATAATATTAAAGTTTCAAAATATCTTAATAAAATATCTTCATCACAAATCTAAATTACGCAAATATTTTCGAACGAATATATCGAAGAGAAAATGTGCGCAAAATTCGCAATTTTTTTTTCAACATTTTTTTTGACAGAAATTGCCCTACATTTCTGTCATAAACATGCCGCTTTATGAAAAATAAAGTATTTCGAAAGCTTGGAAAATTGTTCCGTTTTCAAATTGGGTCTTCGTGCGCTCGTTACCCGTTTCTGCTCTTCCTCTCTCTCTCTCTCTCTCTCTCTCTCTCTCTCTCCTAAATATAGTCGAGAGTTGCCGAGAATACAAAGTTCTCATCTGTTCGACAACGTTCTATGTAGGTCGTGCTCGGGAGAATCGTCTTTTAATTAACTACTTTTGGAATTAACGCGAAAGGGGAAAGGTTGTCCTCGGCGGAAAAACAAAACCGCGGCGAGAAGAGTCAAGGCAAAATCGTAAATAAGAGCGAAATGACAAATGAGAAAACTATTCGTTACTCTCGGTACATCAACTAATGGGAGGAAGATATACATTGCGCTTTCTTGTGTTGCTTCGCGCAACAGGGAAAAAGAAATATTTTGTAATTAAATGAAATAAAATAAACATATATGAAATAAAAAAAGAATGCGCGATTTCTTCATATAGATTATTCAAAAATCCAAAGTTCTAAGTTTACAATTCGATATTACATTTCGCACAACCTGAACTAGACAATCGTTTCAATGTTTCTCACACGAAAATGTCACGCAGTGCCGAACAAAACACGGTAGGTAATTCGACTGCATTCTGCTAATTTTTTATATTTGAGAAGCGACCGCGCATTGTTTTTTAGCGCGCATTTAGAATTCAGCGCGAAGGGAAAATTTTCATCACTTACGTTAGATTTAAACCTCAAGTTAATGGTCAGCGCGTTATTTCCGCGAGATGAGCAACACTCTCGCCGGGTTGCGCGCCTCCCTTCTTCCTCCGCGAAAAGATAGTTCGAAAGAGGGTGTAGGGTTTTATCTTTCTCTCTCTTTCTCTCTCTTTCTACACCCCCATATCGCGTCACGATTGTACCGGCGGTATCCCCGGCAAGAAGTAATCTCTTTCTCCCGAGATACGGTATCTCGCGCCGGGCGGCGGGATATTTATTTATGGTGATTAATCACGCAAAGCCGGAGACGGAAAGTAGCTTGGAAACAGAAAGAGAGAAAGAGAGAACCGAGGGAGGCACGAAAACGAGCAAACATTAGAAGCGAGATGATAAGACGGGGCGCTCGCATAATGCCGCGGCGAATCGCGGAGAGAAACACTCTCTCTATCTTGTGAAACGTCAACCCCTCCTTGCCGCGATACTTCCCTCCCGTCGAACAAATCGCGCTCGCCACACTTCCTGACGATTTATTTCTCCGAGAACGCCGCGTTGCATTCGTTGATCTTTCCGCTCTCAATCCGCCTCGCTCCTGGCAGCCGCCAGGAAAAGCCACTTTTCTTTCAGCATTGTTTCTTTAAGCGCGATTATCCGTAGCCCATTGCTCGCGCCAACTTCGAGACGTGTATTAATCGTGCGTTTGTCTATTTGTACGCGAATTAGTTCAATGTGAGAGGAAAGTTCGCGTGAGGTTTCAAGTTTGCGCGACCATTTTTGTTTCGAATCGAACAGTTAATTAATTGGGAAACGCACGAATCGACGAATAAATCGTTGTCCGCGGATACAACCGGGTAGAAATAACCTTCGACTACACGCAGATCGGAATGTCTGTGATCCGAACTAATGAGCAATTAGTAACAGAACCGCTTGCTCTGTTCGTAGCATTGGGAGCGAACGTGGCCACCACATGCCTCACGCTAAACACTGCCATCCAGCTGCCTACCGTCAAAGATTTATTGTCCCGTTACATATGTGTCGCTCGCTAAAAGGATACATGCGACCTCCCGCGCTTCGCGTATTTTTTATTCAATTCATCAAACAAGATCGCACATTTTTACAAACACATTTTTTTCACAGAATTCAATTTTGAGAATATATATAAAAAAAATCAAAGGACACGAGAGTTTAAATAATAATGAGTATTATTAAATTTAGTTCACTTTTCTCCGTTATTAAAAGCATATAAATGCTCTCATTGTTTTAATTAATTACCCACGATCGCGAACTGTGATCTAGTGGACGACGCGAAATTATCGAAAAGTCAATTTGATTTAATTGACGCATCTTGTTTGCGTCACGTGATACGCTTTCATGTCGGTAACGCGAATGTGGCTTAAATTACATAGCCATTTGCTGTAATTGCGACGCGGATAATTAACATACAAATTTATTACCCCGGAGCATGCCTGTTCTTGCGCGGGTGAAAACTTTTTGCCGAACGCGAGAAAATTACGAGTTGCTCGCCTCCCGATATTTTTCATCGGAAAGGAGGCGGGCTAAAAATTCGCTCCGTGTTTTATCTCGCGACTGGCCTCCGGTTCTTTTTAGAGACATATTTGGTGTCGGAGAAAAATATATATTCCCCGGGTAAATTTCGAATATATACGCGAGAAAAAAAATCCGTACACGCGGGAGACACACAAAGCGACGTTACACAACGTTAAAACAACCGACCGAACATACGGGCGCCGAATTACAACGGCCAAGAATATTCCGAGATAGAAATTCGAGCTCCCGGATATTACGCGGGGATCAAGGAATACGATCACCCGCGCGAAATAATCGTAGATCTCTCGCGCTCGATTTATCGTGAAATTCACAAATTTATTTAACCTCCGGGACTGGTGGCGCGGCCCGACGACGCGGGAATAGAAGCGATTCCCGAAGGAGAATTCGGAAAGGGGCGAAGAGGAGAAAATCAGAGATTATGTAGCAAGGGTTAAGAAAATCGATCGTTCGGCAAACACGCGGACGCGTTGCCGCCGTAGCTGCAGAGTTATCGTGCGGAAGGAATAACGATAATTGCCGGTTTTGTCTTCCGACGAGGCGACGCTAGATGCTTTTTAGACGTTATGAAGCGACGTCGGCCGCTGCCTTTCACATCGGGATTTGACTTCGTCGTTCTCGTCCTCGTCGTCGTCGTCGTCTTCGACGGCGCTCAATTCCGTAATATTAAGGCACAGTCTGAAGACGATGACAAGAACGTGCCACCTCGTGTTCACTGGTGCATGGCACAATTTTACTCGAAGAACGTCAAGTAATTCACCATTAAGTACGAACGAATAATTTACGCCGCGAGTCGAGAGAGAGAGAGAGAGATACACATAAAAGAATTAAATGAAAATTGCGTTCCTTTGAACAAACGAATACAAATCTCTTAACCGACGTTAAATTCATCGTCTCGAAAAAAAAATTTGTTTCTTGCAAACGTAACACAACACGCGTTTTTTAAATTCAAATTACATGATCTTCGAAAAAACTGAAATTACACAGACAAACTAACTTCTTTATATATTCGACCCTAATTACGCCGAGACTCTCTCACCTGAACGACTCGTGTCACCGAATCGCACGGATCGGCGTAGATCAAAGATGCTAATGTGTGTGAGAATGTGGCGGTGTGCGTTGCGCGCGCGTCGTCGTGCAAATTCGAGCGAAATGACGTTTGGACTTCGTTGATTAAACGCACAAAGGGACGGAGGTCTTCTTGCTCTTCAGACCATTTACGCGGCACTACGGGCGGACGGTGTCCTGCACCTGACGTCGTGAGGGTGGACGAAAGGGGTGGACTCACCAGAGGTGGTGCACAGAGAAGCGTCAGGAAAGAGCCGAACAAGGAGAGGAAGGTCGGGCTAATTGGATGTCGGAGGCGCAATCTTGTGGTCTCCATTTGTCATTCGGTAGCGCGAGAACGCGTCCTCCACTCGCCCGTACTTCTCTATCCCTCCGCTTTATCTCCATTTTTCCTCGCCTCTTCTCCGCGCTTCCGAATCCCGCAGTTCTCCTGTCCCCGACACGTCGCTTGTACACTCACGCGGAATCTATCTTTGAATTCGGCGGTCGCGTCGATTCGGCATGAACGTTAGCCGGATATTACGAGAATTCTGCAGTACCTTCGAACCTCCATGGAATTTGATCCACGTATTCCGGGGATCGCGCCAAAAATCTCACGACTGCCGCCGATCCCCCCATCTTGTCGCGCTGCGCAACCCTGTGCGGACCTCTCCCGCGATTGGGCTTCGAGAGATCTCATCAATTCAACAATCAACAATTCGATAAGGAGTCCATCAATTAAACTGTCACTAAACGCAGGATGTAATTCTTATGTGTTAAATATCATTTACTTACTTGAAGAACGTCAGCTACTACTGTTTCTAGTCTAATGTAAATTATCTCAAGCACAAACGTATAAGCAAACATTTATGCTTGATTGCCGAACGTAATGGCATCGCACATTTGCTCAAATGGTCGGCGAATATCGCAAGAATCTAGACATTTCCTTTGACTCTTCCTCGGCATTTAATACACACATAACTCGGTCCCATCACCCATGATGTTCCGCCGAGTCTCGCCGTTATATATGTCGCGCGAACTAATTACCGTGGAAATTCACATGAACGAGGAATGAAGTATTAAGGTCGACACACAAAGGCCGCGTTGTTACATTAACCTTCTCGATTATAGATAAATGAACGATAATGCACCTCGCGCGCAATAAAAATGTCCCGCAGGACCTGACATTTCAGCGAGCTATTAGAAGAAATAATTAATAGACGAATTCCACAGACGGCTTCATTAATTGGACGTAACGATGTTAAAAAAAAAAAAAGAAAAAGAAAAAGAAACTTATGCAAAACGATCGCTTATCCATAATGCTTTTCTTAAAGAAAATAGAAAAGCGGACTAATGACGAGAATCGGATAAGAACTGGACTGGAAACACACTAATCCGTCTTTCCTTCTTACAAAGTCCCTTTAACTAACTTTTCTCTCGGCATTAATTGCGGCCGGTGTCGTGGAGAATACGAAGCGCGCGCGCGCGCGATCGCTTTGAGCAACAATCAACGATAAGAGTTTTCTTCGCGCGAGACCGAAGTTGTTCTTTACCGGTATTATAATAAACTCTCGAAATTCGACTCACATTTATCAGCCGAGCTTGCAATCGAATCCTGCGTCAGTCGGAAGGAATCTTTATCTGCGATCTTACCTGAAACAAAAAACCAAACATATTATTTCGTCAAATAATTTGTATCATAGAAATGTAGTTTTTATTTTGAGATATCAAGGCTATTGATTTTCATGTCCTCTCTGATCTATATTTCTTTTGCTCTCATTTACTTTATTAAGTGGAATTTTATTCTCAAAAAGCTTCTGTATTGAGAATACTTTGAAAATACTGTGTACAACTTACGTACACAACTTTATTTTTTGCGATTGATGTATTTAAGAGAGGCAATTCGGCGAACGCATAACAATCGCGAAAAGAAATGGCGCATTAAGGGGCGGATGGAATGTCGGAAGTAGGATTCTCTTGGTGAGCAATGGCAAGCGCTGATAGCGCGGACAGCGTGATCAGTCTTCCATTATGCTCGCGTGAACGAGCCTTTATTATCTAAGGCTTTGCTAGCCGAAGAGAGGTGCGAATAGGGTCATTCTTCGATTGCTACTACTTCCAATATTTTCCATGACGGTCCCTGAAGAAAAGTGATCTCAAAGACCATCCTTACAAATCAACTTCTTTGTTCGGCGAAAGACTTATCAGTGACGATGGACAAGGTAGCGAAGAAACTATTTTTTTTTCTTTCTCTCCCTCGCGCGGAGAAACGCGCGAAGAAGAAGAAGAGAGGCTCGGAAAAGAGCGTGAGCGTAACATAAAAGCGTTCTGTAACAAATTACGTGATTTGTCCTTACGCAATTTGTCAGGGGGAGAAGAGAAACGAAAAATTATTCTTCTCTCTCCGGCGGCTTCCCTCTCACGGCTCTTTATATAAATTCTGTTTCTCCTCTGTGGTATAATTGCCATGAAATATTTGATTATAGTATTGCGTTACAAGAGTAAAATACTCGAGAAGAAAAATCTGATGAAGCTGAACTAATTACCAAAGTTTTCCAATTCGCGAGACGGCACGATTAACGTTCCGAAATAACATAAATCTGCAATTGATCTTTGCGAGAGATCTTCGTACAGTTCTATTATGATAGAAGACGTCCGGAGTTTCACGAGTTATACAAGTCGCTCTCTCGCGCGGCCGCCGGGTCGTGAGGTTCCGCATTAGGATCGGTGTGGGATTATCGGTAGTGGATCAGCAACTAACCGTAAGAATTAAGAACCCTCCTCCTTTTCCTCCTCCTTCTTCTTCTTCTTCTTCTTCTTCTTCTCCTCTCCCCCTCACTCTCTCCCGTTGAATCGAATTCGTTCTCGAGTTTCCGAGGTGGTGCGATAAGACGAGACGGTTTTACACAACGGCAAAGAAGAAGAAGAGGAAGAAGAAAGTCGGCGGCCGCGTCTTCGTGGCTAATGCGGAGCGTGGCCGCGCGCGTGCTAGCGCGATTGTCTACCTTAACAGAAGTCGTGCGAGAGATTAAGCCAACTCTGATAAGAAGGACCAGGTGGCGGTGGGACCAGAAGAACTAGCGGCGACCAAAGAAAGAGGAGTACAGGAGAACGAACTCTAGAAGAGAAAGAGGAAGTATGGGAAGGGGGAAGGAGAGGGAGAACCTTGCCTACGGGTCTGAAATCCGGAATAAGAAGTTCCGGACTGTTCGAGGCTGCGGGCTGTTGGTAGGTGATAGCGAGGGGGTGACGAAGAAAACGAGGAAAAGGGAAGAAAAAGGTTCGAGGGAGAATGAGAGAGAAGACCAAGAGATAAATCGAGGACCCGGGGCGACCAGATAAAAGTCACTAACAAGTAACAAAGGTTTCGTCGGTGGGTTGAGAAGCAACGAGGGGGGGGAAAAAAAAGAGAAAGTGCGAGAGAAAAAGAAGAGAGAAAGCGAGGTGGAGGAAAGAGAGCAAGAGAAAGAAGGTGTGCTCCATATTGGTTCCATCGTCTTCCTTCATCCGTTGGTCCTCGGAGACTTTTGTTCTCTCGGACTCGGGAAAAGTCCCAGTCTTTTGCAGGAACCAGCATCTGCCAATTTTGAAGCGTGGACTGCAATTATTTCTCGCCATCCTATCATTCACCCTATCAGCCACTCGGGAGCTCTCAACATTATTTCATTGATTATTGACTTTTCCTGATTGTTATCACTGATGAAAATATCATACGTTTGTACTTTTGTTTTTATCGCGAACATACTAAAAGATGACATTTGTTTTATTCAATTAAAATTATTTTCATTTATAAAATAAAAATTATATTCATTCTTTGAATGTTCGGAAACAATTGTTTCATCCCTAAATTCGCGCTTTGTGTTTATAGCTAATGGTCAAGCGGAAGTAAAAAAAAAAAAGAAAATAAAGTTCGCGAAGGAAGTACGAAAGAGAGAGAGTGAGAGAGAATCATTTGTTATGCGTGACTGGCGTCCAACTGAACTAAAATTGTGGTAGAAACAAGGGCCGTCCAAGCTGGCGGACGGAAAAGGTGGGGAAAGTAAGTATAAACTTCGAAAGAAACTCCCCTGCTCGCGCGCGGGGAATAAAAAGGACGCGGAGTTTTACTTATCGCGCCTCCGACGAAATCGCGAAACTTGTACCCGCGAACTCGGTGACAAAACGCCGCGCAGTTCTCTCTCTCTCGTATAATATCTTCCGCTTCCTTTTCTTGTTAGAGATACGTGTCGCCTCAAATATATAATTTACTTTAGTTTTGAAACATATATCTCGCGCGCGCACGTGCTCCACGGCGGAGTTTGCGAAATCCGCGAACACATCCGCCTTCTTCGCGCGGTTCCGGTTTCGCGCATTTGCACGAAAAACATTTCGGGATACAACAAAAGTTTCAATCGCGCGAGCTTCGTCCGTAAATATTATACCGTATCGAAAGCCGCAAATGTAAGAAATTCTGCACCTTTCGCGATACAAGAGAGCCGCGGGGAGTTTTCTTTTCGCAAAAGAAGTAAAAAAAAAAAAAAATTTCGAACTTAAGTGAATATCACGATCGCTATAATTCTTTCGCAAGTTTTGCATAAAAATGATATAAAGGGCTATTCGCTTCATTATCTGGAGGTCGTAAAGATATATACGATGAGAGAGGAAGGGAAATTCTGTTCTGTCGCGCGGTCAACGTCGTAACTCTCTCGTCCTTTTGGTCCGAAGGTTAAAAACGAGCTCTGAAAGCTCGATGGAGCGACGGCGTTATAAGGGCGATATCAACTTATCTATAACCTGAAGGTAAAGCGGCTGCCCCTCCTCTCTCTCTCTCTCCCGCTTTTCCTCTCTGATCTCCCATCGACTCCCGCAGAGCCGAGCTTCACCTTCTTCTCATCTCACCCGCGCCCGATACCCGACCTTGATTGAAAAGCAGATGACGCGGAATAAGGAGTTTTCCGGAGGTCCAAGGAAAATGTCTTAGAGAGAGAGAGAGAGACGAAAAGGAGGGGGGAGGAAAGAAGGAAGGATAGGAAACGGAAGAAGCCAGAAACGAGCCTAGACGATAACCCCCTTCGTGCGCGCGAGAAATGCACCCTCCGACCGGCGCGTCGCGCGTATATCTGTATATGTACATCTATATTTTCGGAGATATGTGTGACGTAAAATAGATAGATATATAACGCAGATTTCGCCTCATTTTAGGCAAATACGCGACGGGACTGCGGATTGCGCACACGCGCGCGCGCGC
>QVNV01011380.1:0-18150 GCA_014825455.1 Pseudomyrmex pallidus | reverse complement strand
CCCCCTTTCGTTTCTTTCTTTCCGAGCTGGCGTTACCGGACGTTGCAGAAACTCGACGTATCGCACCCGACGCGCTACCGAGCTTCGTGTGGCAATGCGCGCGAAACGCGAAAGTGAAATTGTATACTTGGATTAGCTAACAAAGAACGCGCTGCACAAGCCGTTTTAAAGAGATTTGCGATATGAGACACGTTGCGCCGCTGCGAGCCAAGTTTTACCTCCTTCTAATCATTGGGGAAGAAGAAGAAGGAGCGGCTTATCGCAAAGTCACCGGACGACGATCGCCCACGCAGCTTCGCAGCGCGCGCGCGACAGGTCTTGACGAATCGCTTCTACACTCCTCCGCGACTCCCCTTTCAAGCTAAGCCCAATAATTCAGCACCGATAATCGTTTGCATTAGAGCCTATCTTGTGTTCGACCTGACCTCGTGAACTTCGCTCCACCCATACTCGCTCGGGCGCAACTGCAGGCCGACTCGGCGCAAAAGGATTTCACCTTCGTATATTTCCTTCCCCTTCTCTCTCTCTCTCTCTCTCTTTCTCTCTCTCTCTGCCCATTATACCTGCGATCTCGCGGGAAATGGAGCAGGCGCTCGATTATATTCGCGGCTGAACCCGAGTGAACTCTCCAACAACTGATACGGTTCGCATCATCAGTTACCTTTTGTGGCTCGCTTCAAGTGCTGCATATGCGCGCGCGCAAGGATTCTTCCAGCGCGCGAGGCTTAATCAAAGCCCTCCAATATGAAACGCCACATATTCGATATAAATCTTAACTCGGAGTTATATTCGGAGAGGAAGGCAGTGGCGCTTAAATCATGTTGTGTGTATCACAGCCAATTATGACGTTGAACCGTGGGATAGAACCAACTTTCGAGTTGCGCCTCGCGGCGATAATTCTTGAAGTGTTCAATCCGTAAAGCGCATTTTGAACGAAGAATAGATTACGAGAAGACTTTAATTGAGCTATTATCCGTTATTGATCCATCACGCATAAATGGCGTAATGGCGCCATTATGAGAAACAATGAGCACCGGGAGGCAAAAAGAAAACTGTATCGCTTCTGTACCGATTTAATGTTTGCAAAAAGAGAATTTATATGAAATACGACGGCGCTCTCTCGACTTCCGGCAGAAGTCCGACAAAAAGGATCAATTTTATATTTTTACCGCGCAAGATTGAATTTCATCTTCTTATTGCTTTCGCGCGTATTTTTAATTCTAACTATAACACATCGAGTCGCGAAAAATCGCAGCGCGAAGAGTCGCAAAGTGAATTGGAATCGCGCGCGCGCGTTTTCTACTACCACCGCAAAATTTCACTTCTCTCCGCGCGATCGTGTCGCGCCTTTCAGCATTTTTCAGGCCGACATCGAATCTGGCATTTCCTGAATCGTGTTTTGCGGCGCGGCGTTTGCGCGAAAATCACGACTTTGCGCGCCCGAGTTTATTCCGGCACGGATAACGCCGGGCGTGAGTCTTCGTGTTTCTTTCTTTTAAATACGTCTCTCGCTTGTCATACACTTAATCAACCTGCCACTTGCCAGGTCGAATCCGCGCGCCGAGGCTAGAGAGCCGCCGCGCGACGTAATTCACATCTCGAATACTTAAGCGCTAGTGACCTGGAAGCGAGGAGGCTACGTAATGAATATTTTATAAGGAACGAGAACTAGTTCCCTCCCGCTCCGGACAAGGAGCAGCTCGGCTCGGCACGAAGTCCCTTTATTCGCGATTTCAATTTGCTCTTTTGCTCCGCGCTCTGGATTGAAAAATAATAGATTCTCTGCCGCTTCTCTCTTCTCATTTGAAATAATTTGCATTTCTAGTTCCTTCTCTCTCTCTCTCTCTCTTTTTTTTTTTCGTTTTGGTTTTGCACTTTTATATTTGTCAAATGAAATGAGATAGAAAAATGCGCGCGAGATTTAATCGTCACAAAAAAAAGACCTCGTAAAATCGAATCTTTGGATACAACGTTATTAAACTCACCCTTCGCGCAAATCGTGTATACAGGGATGAGATAAACATCGCAACGTTTGAGTCACGAAGAAGACGCCTCGACGAAGGGAGTAGAGAAGAGCGCGCGCTATTCCGTAGTACGAAAGGCTTATCGTTTCGCGAGGCTGGAAATCGGAAGGGCCACGTTATATCCAGTAAGCGAGACTTAAACGTCAAATTGTACGCCTGGTGGAGCGATCATCGCGGAGATATCTCCACCTTCGTCGCATATAGACCGCCTGAAGTCTCAATTCCTTCGTCGTGAGGCCCGCGCGTCGACGTACTCGTACGCGCGCCTGTTTCCTAGAGGCTCCGGCCTCGCGCTATGTATGAACATGTATACCCGCGACGCGCGTATGCATGTGCCCGGCGAGTATGATTGGTACGTATTTCACGGTTTACGGCGGGATCATTTCAATCGAACATTATCGAGCCGGAGAAACCATAACGAGCCCACGTAGACTTTGCCCACGGTTACCCCGGAGCAACGTGCCTCGCAATCAGCAAGCGGCCAAGAGTCGCCGGGTATATTCGCGACCGCGCGCCGCATACATACTACATGTGTAACCATGTTACATACACGCGTGCGTGTATCTTGTATATATATATAAATATTCGTACACGTGTCTACTACATTATGCGCGTGCGTTTATATACGTGCACACACAGTCGGTAAACTACAGCCTCATAAGACTCGTATGTTTATATCGTGCTCGGGTGTCGCGTTGGTCAGGTCTTCCCCTCGTGGGGAAGTGCACCTCGCGCGCATCGTAGACTGTCATTGTGATTGTCTACTTGTCTCGTTTGTACCCGCGCGCGTACCCCCCCGTCCAAGAAACATGGCATTCCGTCTTTCGGAGCGAAAATAAAACAAATTATTCGGCGCATGGAATTCGCGAAGTGAGTTCTAAGATTCAAGTTCGGAACGCAGGAAGAGATTCCTCGGCACACATATATACATCACACACACACACACACACACAAAGATTTGAGATTGTTTAATTTTTTTCTCTTGGACATTATATATATAATATCATTTTAATATCATTTTTATTATATCATTTTATTATAATATTATTTTACAATATCATTTTAATTATAATATTATATTTAATATTATTTTTATTTATCTTTGTGTTCTTGCCAAGGAGCATTCAATTTTGTAGACGCGTAACTAGTTACATCTTATAGGACGCGAGCCATGAAGAGCTTTCGTCCCCGTTTGGAATTCTAGAGAGAAAGAGAGAGAGAAATATAAATGTTTTTTTTTCTTTTTCTTTTATATTCTTCGAATGGAATATTATAAGAAGAGAGTTTCAACAATCATAAATGTAGAAACTAGAATATATTCTCTGAGACCGTGTGTGCTTCTCACGCGACGAAGGAGTGGCGCGTGTTTATAGTTTTTCTCTTTCTCTCTTTTTTTCTGTAGGCACATTACGTGTCGGCCTCTCTGTATTTGCAAACAGCTTTGAAATCAAATAGAAATAACGAGCGAGGATAGCTGCTGGAACGCGAATAATTTTGCTCGTTCTCGCAAATATAATTATTGAAATAAATGTAATTAATAATTTACTACACAAACTGCTTTTGCCGTAAAAAAAAAGGAAAATCGTAAAACATAATTACTTTTATATGTCTAGCGTATACTTATCCAAATAATTCTGTTTTTTTTTCTTTTTTTTTTTGCGACAAGTCCGTGACCGATATCGCGTATTTTGCATATAGTCGTACGCACTAAGAATGTACATACGAATACTGTTACGACAGTTGATACAATCCGACATTTTTACAGTGCGTCGGCGTAATCTCACACCGCCGCGAGCGCGAAAACTTGACTCGCTTCCCCCCCCCCCCCCCCCCCCGAGACGGTGTAAACCCCCTTTCTATGCGCGAGAGATTGTCGCAACCTCTGGCACATAAAGGACCATCATCTCGGGAAGATCCTAGAGAGCCGGTTTTCGAAACGCGTACCTGTAATCTCGCTGGGCTTTGTACGCCCGTCGTATCGTTCAAAAGATACTTTCGCGCGCGCGCGCGCGAAAGATCGGAAGCGTTAAGTTCGTGCTTTATACTAGTGTGACCTCGACTGTGTAATTACAGGACGCGGCGATAAGAGTGGCTCTTGGATTCATAGTTTGACAGTAAATGTATGCACGCCCACCGCGTGTGTGCGTCGTTCCGCGCGCATCTCCTCCCACTGTATACCAAGGAGATAAAAATAATAAACCGAACCGCAATGCACGCGCGGCACAAAGTTCGCGAGCGCGCTTTAAGTTGGTTATGGAGCCTCGTAGAGAGAGAGAGAGAGAGAACCGAGTCTCAACTCGAGATGATCTGTGCGCGGATCGCGCGCTAAATTGTGGTTCTCTTATATTTACATTTGAGCTAATTGCACGTTGTCGTCTCCCGCGACAAGACGTTTGTCCTCGCGGACGCGACCGTAAATTTATATTTCTATGACGTGGAGGGAGTCTTATCGGGGTACGCGAGTGACCTCCGTCGCGATGAGAAATCGAGAGAGGGAGGGGGCGAGAAATCTGAATTCGCATTCAGTTCTAGTCCGCTATTTTTTTCCTCTCGTCCTTTTTCGCTTCTTAACCCGCAATTTAGCGAGCGCGCTAGCACGTGGATCCGACGATGTATATATACGCGTATTACGCGGCGAATATGTATAATGAGGGTAAGAGAAAGGAAAGTGAAGGAAAGGGGAGCACAGAGCGAGAAGGGCGAAGAGAACGCGGGGACGGTGGTGAAGAAGTAGAAGTAGAAGAAGAAGAAGAAGGAAGGCAGACAATACTTGCCAAGGACAGGCGGTATTCAAATGCGATCGTCGCTGCTGCTGCTGCCGCTGCTGCCGCTGCCTGCACGGCGCAAGCATTTTTGCAGACTACCATTGCTGCAGGACAACCGTCATTTTTTCCACCTTCGTAGGCGCGCAAATTCCCCCGTCCCTTTCTACATTAGCCCTCCTTCTTCTTGCACCGCCGCCGCCGCCGCCGCCGCCGCCTCTTTCGTTCTCCTCGCGCGCGTGTTTCTCGTTGCCGCCGCCTCCTTCAACATCGTTCCGCTCGCGGACCGACTTTCGAGCATAAAAAGGGTCACTCTATGGCCATATATCACCGAGGTTTATTACTCATTGTTATAAAATATAGTAGCGCAGTGACACGCGGCGCATTCTCGTGATGGGCTGCTTGCCTCGGTCCTTAAATGAGATTCGCGGGTCGCGTTTATGTGCCGCGGAGTGGTAGAAAACCACAACGACTGGGCTGAGAGATTATTTCGAATATTACGGCGTTTTAAAGACACGCCGTCGCTCATGTACTTTATCGTCGGCGTGAAAATGTCTTCTAATGATCCGCGACCATCCATCATGGAATTCAGAAATCTTCGCGGCGCGACTACACTCTCTTTACGACTAATGATTCAAAAAAAAAAAAAAAAAGATTAATTATGAACAATAGAGGGAGAACGTTTCTCTCTCTCTCTCTCTCTCTCACGCCGGAAAATAATTATTAGCCTCTTTAAATCGTCACTCTTACTTTGATTGCGAGACACATCTTGGACTTTGTTGTAATTACACGAGCAATAAGAGTTTATCGTCTTCTCAAAACTCGTCGTTTTGCCAAACCGGTCCGCGCAAGAGAGTTCCCCGCTTGTTCCCCTCGCGCTCCTCCCTCCGCGCCGAGTTGTACGAGATACACATGTGGCATTTCGCTCAAAGCGAAGCTCCTGCCCTCGTAATGTAAGACTCTCATGCCACCGGATTTTTTTTTGCGAGAGAAATAAGCGGCCCTTCGTAAGTATATTACGATCGACAAATGGGAGCAACTTATTTAACGTTCTCTAGGATGATCGCAAATTCTCAGCGCGCGCCGATCGGCGCAAAGCGAAAGGAATATATAGAGACGCCGATCCCGACTATAACCGCGCCACTAGTTACTTGCTACGCAAACTTGCCTTGTAATCAATTTCGAGATTTATATTAGATTCACTCGAGGCGAAATTTTATCTCCACCGATCCATCCTCCCATCCGACCCATAAATAAAAGCAGCGACTTTCAAATGTCACGTGGTGTGTGTGCGCAAAAGCCTTGGCGCGATACACTGTCGGCGCTTTTCGCGCCGACTGTGTATCGCGCTTCGATCTACCGGAATCGGATTGATTTTCTGGTACGATCCCCGTCTGGATCGTCGAGCGCGGATCGGTAGGCGCAGCGCGGTTAACTTACGTTCGCATTCCACCGAAACGATCCGGTCGATCCCAAGATATCCGGTGCCTTGTTGGGATCATTAGCGTGAGATCGTGTGACGTAACGAGCCAATCAGTGTCTCGACCGCCGGAGTAATGATCGTGTAGCGAGAGATATTAGCATCGCGGACGGACAGACGATACCGTTAAACAAAACCTTGCCTCGTGACCTTTGCCCGGAAGAATCTTCTTCGCGCGAGAGCGTAGCTCCAACCGATGACGAGGACGATTTTTTTTTTTTTTTTTTTTTTTTTTGCGGTTCCGCGCGCGTCGGTACGTTCCTTCGATCTAGGCGGAGGCCAGGCACACAGACAACGGAGAACAACGGCCACTATGAAGCCAGCGCCAGCCCGGTGACCTTTGACTTGGCGAGCGCAAGAAAACATGGGCATGGCGAGCGAACCGAGAGCACAATCATCGCAATTTCTGCGTCGTTCCTGCGCAGAGACGCAGCGAATCCACCATGAAGAAACAGACGTTGCTGATGGTTGAGATGTAGCTCTACTACTTGAACGGCAGAATAATTAAACGTTATGATCTTCTCAAGGATTTCTTTCTCTTGAAATTCTCTTCTGTCCTTCGTCTTCCACCGATTTTCAAAAATTCATTTTGCGCGCATCATTACGATTGAAAGAATATTGTTTTTTTTTATTTTTATTTCGAGTTTTAACGTTTCATTAAATTCTTCGAATCAACTGACTTGCGGCTCAAGCAACGTTGCGCAATCAATTTTACAATCAATCTGTAATTTCGCAGACAGATTTAAAGACCTTGCTTATCGCGCATTTAGAAATGCGTCTTGCGTGTCGCGCGGCGATGTGTTTCATCTGTCGTATATATTAAATCGAGTACGTCGAATGCAAAAAGTACCGGCGGGCGCGGCGGACGAAGCGAGGGAGAGAGAGAGAGAGGGAAAAACACGTTTTCGAAGAATCAGGTTTCGGTAATCGTCAGGTGGCGCGCGTAACAGTTTGTCGCGCGCGCGCGAGCGCGTAAGATACACATAACTCGCCAGGTGAAACCTATTAACGCGCGTAATTTCATTATTGCGATTTTCCCGGTTATGGTAAATCACGTAGCGCAATCGCGGTTAATAGCGAGCGCGGCAATGGGTTAATAACGTCGATTCACGTCGGACGTTGCGGTCAGCGCGAATCCACGGCCACGCGAGTATATATGGCCGTATAATAACGAAGCGATACGACATCGCGGCTTTATGATGTACCGTTCGGCGCGGGACATTGAATAAACGCTCTCGTACGTACGACGATACATAAACTGTGTACGATTATCGCGCGCGCGCGCGAGAGAGAGAGAGAGAGAGACGGGTCTGTGACAAGACCCTCCGGAGATAATCAGAGAAGAAACATCGGAATCGTTCACTTCGTGACCCGTTCTGTCGTAATTACGAATCGAAGAGTTACTTTATTATACGAAAAAAAAAAAAAAAAAAAAAAAAAAAAAAAAAAAAAAAAAAAAATTGTCGTTTTACCGTCGTACGGTGGCTGTCACAACAGACATGGCATTAGTAACGCCGATACGACTTTAACTCTCTCCCTCCCCCCACTTTCAGATAAGTGATCTTTCTACTCCGTCTCTCTTTTTCTTTCGCGTTTCCTTGTTTCTCTATTCTTCTTCATTCTTTGGTCATATATATTTAAACGCGGCGCGATGCAAACATACGAATCTGCGTGGCGTGTTACGATCATCCCGGCTACGCGCGGCGGCGGCGCGTCGCGCGCGAAAGCCGAGTCATGAAGATACGCGCGTCGATTACGATCGCTAAGAGCTACAAAAGCGATTAAAAGCACATATCTTTCGCACGTGGAAAAAAAAAAAAAATAAAAGACACTTTTCTCCGGCACGGGATCGTTGTCCTGCGTGTATATCCGCAGGTATGTTGGAGGTATATACCCTTCCGCGATATACCTTCCAGCTCAGAGAAAAGTTCAAAGGTGCCGACGCCGATCCTCCGGGCCGCAGGTGAATTTTAAGCTCAACAGGTATACGCCGGGCATATAATACGCGTATTATGTCGGCATATATACCCTCTCCGAGGGTATTTTGTACCGCTCGTATTTGATCACCCTCGCCGCGCGACGCGTTTGCTTTTTCTCGTTCCCTCCCGCTCTCACGCCAAAGAATCATCGCGGCAAGAGGCGCGCGCGCGCGCGACGTTTGCTTCGACGGGGAGACAACTCCGTTGTCTCTCAAAAGAGACCTTTAACTTTCGAAACACAAGAACGACGATCAATATTGAACGAGGATTTTCGCTGTCACTTCGCCGAAACCAGTCGGTCGGGACGCGTTTTTGGTGACCGCTGAAAGAAAGAGGAACCGCGACTTCCGACTTCGGGAGAGACTCGCGCGCCCGACGTTTACGAGTATAAGAATGATTCAGTTGGATTGCACCGTAAAAACTGCAGGCGCACGCTTGTAGGTAAGACTACTAATCCCTCGAAAAGCGGCGCAAACATTACGCTCGATCTAAAAAATGTTAATCCCACGTACCGCAACGTTTATTCTTATCTGCGAGTGACGCGGCAGCATCACGTTGTAATGGTCAATATATGTATATATAATACTTTCTATGTTTAAAAGCAATAGCTCTTTTTCTTTTATATTTCAATAAACATTTATAATAATTTATAATAAATATGTAATCCGAAATGGCGTTACTGAACTGTTTGCCGAGGTGGCGCATTATATCACTTAATTCTTATAATTACATACGCCAAAATTGGGTTTCATTAATTTTAAACACACTGATGAAGACTAAATAAAATAAATATTCGAAACGTTTGTTCAATTTTAAATGAGTTTGTCATTTTGACACAACATTTCGGCAAACAGTTCAGTAACGCTCTTTCGGATACATATTTATTGGATTTTTCTGAACTTGAGGTCGTCCATCGATATTTGATATATTTATAATAATCTTGGCAGTTTGTTTTATTTAATTTCTACATAAACGTTTCCTGTATATTTTCAATTTATCTTCAATTTCTTCGCCGTCGTGAATAAAAATAAAACTTTTAAATTAAGTTACTTTATCGATATACATCTTGAATCGAGTCGAAGTATATATATGACAGACACAGATTTTCTCACGTTAAAAATTTCAGTTGTACATTCTTGTAGTCGCAAGAAAACACCAATAGTACAATAATAACACACACGCAATCTCCGCATGTACCGTGCGTGAGATTACTAATTACCGCGCGATAAATTATTCATTCACTATCTCGGAGAGAAGACGTACATACGTGTGTATAAGTCTCGAAGAGAATAGAACGCGAATCCTTTCACGAGGAAGCAGGAATAGTTAGAATCGAAGCATAATGAAGAAAAGGCAGACGTTTGCAACGACCAAGAAAGAGCGGGAAAGAAACTCCATTGCGGAGAGAGAGAGAAGCGTGGAAGAGAGAAAAAGAAATGAAACAATGATGAGGCAGAGCACGGCAAGAAAATAAGAAGAGAACGAGGGACACTCGCGAAACGAGACGCACAAAACCCGAAGAGCTGGGCGAGCGAGACTCAAAGCAAGAGAGAAAGAGAGAGAGAGAGAGAGAGAGAGAGAGAGAGAGAGAGAGAAAGAATCAGTCCCAGTTTAGGTTATTCGAGTACGGGAAGAGGTTTGTGTGGGTTGAATGTTCGCAAGATGTTTCGCGCGAAATTCAAGTAGTTTTACTTGATGTACCTCTAGAATATTACTTTTGCTGGTTATATATATATATATATAGAATAATAAAAAATTTAATGCGAGCGATACTTGCGTATATTGCTCTCACTGAAGCGAGAAACTGCGTGATATTTTTATCTGATTCGGGAGTGTAACCGGTTACCACCAAAAGTGCGATCCCTAAAGAGGTCGTTGATTGGTCGGGAAGAAGTTCCACGATTGCTCCGTGATAATGCGTTTGCTTTTTGGGTTCCGGGCGCGGCTCGCCACGAGACGGTAGGCAAAAACGAGCATCGAAAAAAGCCGAAGAGATAACAGCGCGAGAGGGAAGGGGGATGAGCGAGTATCCGAACGGCCGGAGGGGGCGGTAAAACCGGAATTTCATACAGTGGCGTAACACGGCGGATAATACGGTCGAGAATCACGAAATTGCATCGGAACTGCTACTCGGCTTCCCCTACCGATCTTTCTCTCTCTCTCTCTCTCTCTTTTCTCCTCTCCTCTTCCATTTAATGCTCAAGATCTCGTTTTGCCCGATTAAACTTTCGACGAGATGGAACTGTTTCTCTTATCAACAAGTCTAAGACTCGCTCTTTGCCGGTCAATTAAGTAACCTGCATTACGCGGTTATAATTAATTTCGCCGCAATTAATTAGGCGCATCTCGGCAAATCGCAAAGCACACTCTCGCTCGCGTACATATTGAGTCTTTAGGCGTTCCCCCTTTTCTCGATTACGTATAAACCGCGTTTGGCATTGATTTAAATTGTAATATCGTTCGTTAATTCGATTCTCTTTTTCTCTCTTTTCTTTCTCCGTGCGTTGACTGTTACACACTCCGCGGAGAACAGCACGCGATAAAAGTTCGTTGGTTTAACGTCGATATAAGCGGGCTATCGGGAACTTGCAATGGAACATAAACCGTAAGCTTGCGCGGTAAGGAATTAATTGACATTTAAGAAAGCGCCAGTTACACCGAGAAGCGGCGCGGGACATCGATAAAGAAGAATTCTCCCCGAGATTCGCAGCGATGCGGAGGAGATGGCCACGCGGTGGCGGCTCCTAGTGACGATGGCCAGAAGTATCGATGACCTTGCCAAGGTCATCGTGTCTTAACTACCGGCCCTTCTCCCGTCCAGCCTTCGTCTTCGTGTTTCGTTCCACATGGCCCTTATTATAAAGTATTCGCCCTGATTCTCCAGAGGGGCGTGTGCCATTCATTCGCCATTCGTCATCTTTCTCTTTCTCGGATCCTTTTCTCCCTCACTACTACGCCTTTTTTTTTAGTTTTTGTCTCGTTACATGCGTGGCTTTTCTTTATCGATCTGTCTGGATACCTGAAATCGAAACCGCTCAACCGAGGCCGTTCTGGCGCGTTTATTGTACGCTCTTCGCCAGAGATTGCGAACGCGATCGCTTTTTTTGGGGAGGGGGAAGGGAAGAGTTTTTTCTCTTCGTGAAAATATGAAGTTTTATTGCTCTCTCTCTTTTCTGTAGCAACACGTGCTACATTTCTTTCATTGTTGCCATGCGACACAAACACGCGGTGTTTTTTTCTTTCTCTCTCTCTCTCATATGCAGGACAGGTTTTGCTGAAGAAAGTGATCAGCACAGTTTAATCGTAATCAATGTAGTTTTATCCTTCCTGTTGCAGAAACAAGACTGGCGACTCCTACGGCTCTCAAGATAGCCAGACTGGAAGTGGAGGTGGCATAGGAAAGTGGTTGCGGGAACATCTGGGTGGCGGTTTCAAAGGAAGTCACGACGTCAACTCGACGTTCCCCTCCAAGGGAAACGCGAATACCGCCGATAACGTCGGCAACAATAAATCCCTCGGCAAAACGATTTACACGTCGCAAAATCTTTACTGCAGTTTGCCGAGAGAACACGGCCGCTACACACAAAATGGCGCCCGAAAGATTAACTACGGCAGTTCCACGAAGCCTCAAGGTTTCGATCGGCCGCGATCAAACAGCATGAACCACCACGAGAAGTCGATGTCGAGCGACCTTGGGACTTTGACGCGAGGTGGACCGATCTACGGGAGCGAGGGTAGAAGTCTGAAGAAACGAAATCGCGATCGTCGTCGGTATTCGCTCCACGAGACACACGATCAAGGCCGCCATCGTCGACGAAGGTAGGATTGTTTTGCAGAGGGTAATTCCGATATTTGGGTCGTGACAGGTTTTACATCTTACAAATCAGAACAAATAAGAGTAAAGATAATTTGTTATATTATGTTCTAATTTCATTTTTGTTTATTGATAATTTTAACAAAACCATTAAATCGCATTATCAGTTTAGTTGATTCGTTAATATTGAATGTTTTATATTTTTATATTTTTTACATTTAAAAAAACGTTTTAAAACCTTTTGCATTTTTGGAATGTACAATAACGGATTGTACGATCATTTGTAATGAGCCAAACCTTTACAGCAATCATTTTACATATTTGTAATAATTGCGCTACTTATTTACGTACACGTACGTAAAACATTTTTAAAAAACTTTTGCATTTTTGGCATATATTTGGGAATGGATTGCACGATCATTTGTAATGAGCCAAATCTTTACAGTAATCATTTTGCATATTCGTCATGATTGCGCTACTTATTACGTACGTTTGTAACATTTTAAGCAATACTTAGGTAATAAATTAGTTTTTGATGGACGCGCGCATATACTGGAGTTACCCTTATAATATTTTTAACAGTTTTTCAAGAGACGCAGCAGCGTCTCGACGCCAAGAACATAAAAGTATTCGCCGATTGAGTGTCGAGACGCTGCCGTGTACCTTATCCCGAGTTTTTACTCGATGAATTTTTGATACAAAATATTTCAAAAATTATAACACTGAATGAAAAATCTAACCTTGTTTTAATAAATGTCACTACGAGCTTTCGATTGCGAGAAATTTTCGAGTGTGAATTAAATTGGTTCAGTCACAAAATCAGAAATCTAAAATATTATACCTCAAAATGCAAGAATCTATCACGAAAATTCTTAAGATTCAGTCTCACGTATACAGAACCGTACACACACACACACACACACACTAAATTTTGTAGTTTGTATATTTTTTTTAACAATTGAATTTAGAGCAATCGTATGCTCGTATCGACAAGTACAATATTTTCAACACTGTCAACGGGATCATAACGTTGATTTCCTACCGCTAAGACGGGAAAATATACATGTTAATTTTTTGTAAATGCCTTTATTTAACAGAAAAATAAACATTTACGGTTACGGCTCACGACATTCAAATGATGCCTAACGGCGTTATCCGTAACAGATAACAGTATTCAATTTGACGCCGTCAAATGGCGTCATCCGTAGATAAGGTGTTAATGTGAAATAAATTTGTTGCCTCTATAATTTTAAAGGCAAAACTATAAATACACAAAACTATTAAACGTGCAATTGCAAGTAATCAAATTGATTACACAAAATTTTTTTATAATATATCGTCATTTTTTTCTATTTTAAAGTTTGAGATAAATCTCTCTGTCACATATGGTTTTGTAAAGGTTGACCGAGAAATGCAAACTTACTTCTTAATTTGTTTCGTCCGACGCACCAAATTGAGTATTCGCGCCCCCAATTCTGTTTTCGACGCAAGCGCGAAGAAAACAACGCGTTCGCTTTACTACTGGGTGGGCGTGCGGCTTCTTTCTTATGGTGCTTTTACAAATGAAAGGTTTCAACACACGTCAAAGACTCGCGCTGCTTTTCGAAGCGCGCGGTTGGGTGACGAACGTTTTTGTTTGCGCGCTCGCGCTTATACAGCCTTCGAGGGTCGAGTTCGCAGAAAGAGAATCGATGCGCGGGAAACGTACCGTTCTCTCGCGCACGTAGGAAATGACGTTTCACGAAGGAAACAAACGGCGGTAAAGTGTTGTAAACATACGGAACGCTTAACGCCTTCGATTGTACAAGATGATGAAAACCGTTGAACAACTAACTACCGTAAAGCGAAATTTTTGCGAATGTTTTAGTCTGCTCACTCGGGAGGATTTATATTACACAGCGTGTGTGTAATGAAACTCGTATTGCGAATGTGTTGGTGTGCGGAACGCATATGGAGAGATGCCTAATGTTGCTCGAAAGGTTAATCGTATTTGAAGATGAAATATACGAGGAAGCGGCGGATGATGCATATCATAAGTCCTGTTCTATTCCATTTACGTCGTCACACATCCACCCTTCCTTTAACTATATGTGTTAAATTATTTTCCTCGCGAATTTGTTTCATAAAGCCAATGTCGAAATCACGTACCAAGACCCCCATTATCGTAGCGGTACAAAGAAAGAAGGAGAGAGTCACGTATCTGAACGGACGACTTCCGTAATAATAGAAAATCGGATCGCGCGCGCTATCTCCATTAGCGTTATTTGCTGCGAAACGCGCCATACGTCTCTCTCTCTTTCTCTCATTCTCTTTGAAATAAAGGAAAACGCCGAATCACGAAAGACCGCGCCTTTGTTTCGCGATGCTGTTAACTCTCGTCTCTCTCTCTCTCTTTCTCTCTCTCTCTTTCTCTCTCTCTTGATTCACGCACGGCTTGATTTATCATGAAGTCACTTCGTGCGCGAGCACTTCGCTGCGCGCGATGTGAGCAACGCGCGATGGCGCGTTTTACTGCCGATTCATCCGGCGAAATTATAAAAGTACCCGATACACACGCGCTCTCGCGCTTTCTTCTCTTCCGATTGTCTCTTTTCATCATCGCGCGGATCGCGCGAACGCCGAGATGCCGCACAGTGTACTACGACGACAGCGTGGGACGCGTTGCGCAATTTTCGTCGCGAGAATTCTCGACAAGGAATATATTCTTCCTCATATTTTTTTCCCCTGTAGCGTGTATATACATATATATGTAAGCGCGCTTCGCCGTGCAAAATTTTTTACCATTTCCGCGCATGACAATGTAATTATAAACAAATCGATAAACAAACCTTTCGATACAATAACCCGTCAAGTAATTCAAACTTGTCATTATCGGTAAACTCTAATTTCTGCATTAGATTTAAGTCTCGAATCTTGCAGTTGCTTAAACTCTAACTCATTTTCTAGTGTCAATGCACTGGCGTAAGCTACATGCCGGCTAAGCGCATCGATCACATGCACCATCTTTTTACTTGCTCGGTGCTTGAGCTGAAAATTATAATTTTTTGGCCGTAGAGTCCATCGTGCAATTCTGGGATTTAAATTCGCTTTATTGACCGCGTACACTAAAGCGTTGCAATTTGTTATCACCGTAAATTCAAGACCATATAAATATATGTGAAAACGCTCAACAGCTTTAACTATAGCTAACATCTCCAATTCGAAGCTATGATAATTTTTCTCCGCGTTGTTCGTACTTTGTCTAAAGTAAGCTACTGTGGAGCCCACGCGCCGTTATTTTGTTTTTGCAACAAAATGGCGGCGACGCTTTCTGCACTTGCGTCTGTGTGTAATTCCGTTTCTGTAAAGCTGTAGCACCGAGTATGTAGTTAGCTCCTTCTTTAAATCGAACGTTTGAATGCACGCTTCATCAAAATTAAATTGAGACGTTTTCTTCAATTACTTCTGTAAAGATTGTATTTTTGTCGAAAAATTAGCAACAAATTTCTGAAAATAATTAGCTAATCCCCCTCAGAAATTGCTGGACGCTATGTACATCATAGTGGGACGCGGAAATTTTTTAACAGCGTCCATATGACGATTATTCAACATTATCTCTTCCGCTGAAATCATATAATCTAGGTATTCAATTTGTTTCTTTAAGAAATCACATTTTTTGTAATTTAACTCGAAACCGTGACTTTAAGCGGAAAGATGTATCTTAAGATAAACGATTTATCTTAGATACTTCTCTCTTACAGGTGTTTGCCACAGATAATCCAAGCGTTAGGCAATCGCGAGCTTCTTTCTTGTCGTTCCCTCCATTATTTTTCTTTTCAGTAACTTTATTTTAACATGCAAAGATGTTTTTCGGGTTTGAACCGCGTTAATGTCATTCTTATACCGACGTTTCGTGAACATTTCAGCTCACTTCATCAGAGTTTAAAGAGCAACCTGATACTGTATCAGTACTGTACCTGATACTGTATAATTCATTAAAAATTAAATCATAAACTTATTAAAACTTTATTATGACAAAAAAGAAAAGGAAAAGAAAAAGAAAAACCTGTATTTAGTAATCTAATTCATCTGATTAATGTCAGTGAACCTAATAATATAGTTTACAAGACTTTCTAGCCATGTACTAAAACCAACCTCAATAAGAGAGAGAATAAACACCAAAGTAATGAATGAATGATCCTTTACCAAATTGTAATGAAATGTTATCTAGCCTAAGAAGAGTCCTCATAAGTTAATCTTAGAGAGAGGTTATTCATAATAGAATAAATGAACAAAATAAAATAACTAAATTTAATAAACAAAATAAAATTAAATTAAACAAATTAAACAAAATAAGCAAACGTATTATGACAGATCTAAATATTAATTACAACTTGTTTGCAAGTTTCTTTCACTACCTAGATAAAATAGAATAAAAACATTTTGAATAAACTTATCTTACTTAAATGCTATAATAAGAACAATGAGTAATTATAGTTGAAATGTGAGAATATTATAATTCCTATAATTAATAACCTCATTTTGGCTATACATATAATGAGAACTTATTTTATAAAATTAAATTTAAATTTAAATTTAAATTTTGTAATTTTGCAAATCTTAGTAAAATATATTCATTTCTTCAAAAAGTCTTTTAATATTTTCAGTTGGTCTTAGTTCCTTTATTCTTTCAGTGCATCTTTGTCTTAATTCTAAAAGAGAAGCAATAAAGGAACCATTTATGCAAACACCAAAGCGATTGCATTGCTCTATCCTGGCAGAATCTATTAATACAGAAGATGAAAATGAAGCTAAGTAGTATGTCCAAACCTGTTCTAGGGGGGTAACTCTATGTCTCATGTGTAATACATTATCATTTAATATTGCAATAAGCACTAATTGAGGATGAATATTGACTAATCTGCCTTCAACCAAATATGACTTCCGTACTACTGACGGAAACATCGGGGAGAATATAGCACTTGGTACATCTCCGAAAAATTCAAAATTTGCTATTGCTCGCTCGTGTCCTCTATAACGGATAATCTGTTTCAATATAGACTGAGGGTCAAAGCCCTGATATCTACTTGCGTACACAATCCTTTTGTAGCGAGATATACTCTCTGGGGTGACATCAACAAAGACAGCTCCAACTATTAGACTCCAGTCTTTTGGAGATAACCCACATAGCTGAAGGAAGTGGTACATCTGAGCTACAAATGGCTGTACGCCCAGAGATTCAATTCTGAATTTACCCTCTCTATCATGTAATTCCTGAACATACTCAAACATTAATGCCATATCAGTTCTTTGAACAGGTGTAGCCTCCATAAAGGCTAATCGCATAATTCGATCATTAAGAGGAAAGTTTAAACCTTCATTTGCAATATGCATAAAATGATCAAATTCCACCATCAAGTTTGCTGGAATTACAGGAGCTGCAAGACGCTCATGTTCTACTCGAGGACCTTGCCCAATTAGAACATTTATGTCACATCGATGTTATAACTACTTAACATTTGTTTCCTAAATGTTACTACTATATCACTTGCAATGTTATAGTAGAGCACATGGAGGGTTAAATGTCCGCCTCAAAGTTCCTCAGGTGTGACGTCTCATAAATGTATAATAGTTACCAAAGATTTACGTAACACTAACTATGTTACTACATTTCTGTCATAGGTACATAATACATATGCATTGCAACACCAGTAAACACAACACGTAACAGTAACGTAACATTAATGTTATTATTTCTCACTCAACAATGTAACATGCGTGTACGTAGCAGTTACATTGTTGAGTGGGAAATAATACCATTAATGTAACGTTACTGTTACTGCCCGCTAAAAAATTTTTCATATATAAAAACTATTGAAAAATAAATTAAATTATTTTTCATATATAATTATACACAAATTAATATTATTATATTTAATTATGCAAATTTAATATAAAAACACGTAAGGCTCCAATTTTGTCAAAAACTTGTAGAAATGAAATGGCCAATGCGAGCCTGACATAGTTGACAGTGTGAAAAAATTTTTCTTTTTTAAAAAAACTTTATTTTACGTTTCGATCCCGGTTGGGATCCTCTTCAGAAATATAATAA
>QVNV01011379.1:0-17629 GCA_014825455.1 Pseudomyrmex pallidus | reverse complement strand
CAGCATGTCGTATATTTCGTAATGATATTCGTTGGGTTTGGCAGACAAGAGAGAGGCAAAACATGGGGGATATCTCTGTCTCTTGTCTATTTGCGCAGACCAAGAGAGAAAACTTCCCCTATGTTTTTTTCTTTGTCCGTTTTGCCAAGGACATGCATGCTGGATCTAGGTATATATGTCTATGATTTGGACAGAGAAAATCGAAAAATTCCGATACCGAATTTGAATTCATTATTACATCTCTGTTCCGATGATTTACACACTTGATTCGACGCGTATCGTACGCGAATGAATATTCTCGCGGGAGAAGGAATCAATTTTCTCAGAAAAAAACTGCGAAACCGTGCGAGGAATTTGCGAAGTAACGTAACTCGACCAATGTATACCGTGCGTAATGTATTTTTGAACAAGTCTCGCGGGAAGAGAGAGACGAGAGGCTTCTCGTCGCACTCTCGCGGCGACATGTTTACCCAGTGCGTGATTTAATTGCACATTTTCCGCGATGAACAAAGGAAACGTCTCCCGTAACGGTAATTAAGCGAGGAACATTATGCCGTTGCAAAGAAGGTTGCGTGCTATCGCCGTCGTTCGTTTTTTTTTCTCTTCGTCTCACAAAACGGAAGGTCGACTCCGAAGAGAAAGGGAGCGACTAGTCCCGGGACCGCTAAAGTGACGCGAGATAATAGATGTAAGGCGGGAAAAAGCCGAACAAGGATGGAAATCCGGGCACGGTCGTCGCGACCGTCGTCGTCGAGAGCGCGCGAGGGAGAGGAAGAAAGAGAATCCCGGAAAATCCCGTCCGCTCGCGGTGCTGCGCGATTAATCAAAGCCACGCGACGAAAATGAGCCGCCGCGTAATTTCGAAACGTTCTCCATAGAGGTAGAAGTGAAGGACGTAATTAAATTGAGCAGAGAATACTTTTTAATGTATCCGGGAATTATAATACGCACGGGAAATGCGTAAGCGCGTATTTTAATATGCGATAATGGAACTTTGTCGGACTGGAATTCTTTTTTTTTTTTTTAACGAGAACAATGACAACTCGTTAAACGCGCGCGTGTCTTAACATCTTCGCGAGATTGAAATCGGAGTTGTGTCCGTTATTTATAAAGTATCGTCGCTGGTAAATAGCGTTACGAGTACGTGGGTATATGAAGGAGAGAGAAACAGAAAGAGAGAAAATGAACTTTCTCACATTATTCTTTTAAGCGCAATTTCTCGACCGGATAAAAAAAAATGACGTTCATGATCGATCGCGATCCGATAGAAGCTGCGCTGCGCTTCGCTCGTCGTGCGTTAACCCTAGCAAGTTGCGCAAGACGCGATCCATAGATCTCTCGATCGAAAACAATGGTCCTCTCTCTCTCTTTCTCTCTCTGGTCTCACGACACATGGGAAAAAATATCGCTTGAGAGACTCGCGCGATGATACAGGTGTTTTACTAAATTTATTAATTGATTGTGCGTGTGTGTGTGTGTGTGTTTCAATCACACACCGATGATTTTGCATTAAAAAAAAAAAACATGTTAATTCTCTAAGTAGACATCGACCAATTGCGCACAACTCGCTGAAAAATTTGTTCGGAAGATGTCTCGCAATATTTCAAAATAATTTACGCAGTTGTTGTTACAGAGCGTAAATAAAACAAATTAGAAGCACTTTTTCTTCGCTCGCGACGTTGACGCCAGAGATAATTAACAGCGCGATAATATCGCGGCGTTTTCGCGCGCGACTGCAAATTACGGCGTGCACTTTGCACGTGCGTCGTTCGCAAGACGCACTTACAAGATACTCGTTTTTTGATAATCCCGTGAACGAGCTCGATCGCTCGCGCGCTTTCAATCGGAAGATCGAGAAAAATCGCTCTAATGAGTCTCTAACAAGTTAAAAAATTCCAAACAAGCGCTCACCTGGCTTGATCTCGCGAGGATAAGCCTGCGCCCACGATCCGTCCACGACGAGCAGCAGCAGCAGCAGCAGCAGCATCGGGATCCTAACAATGCGCGCCAAGGTCATCCTCCTGGCTTCTCGTATTCTTCAAGCGTATCGAAGGGGTCCCGAACCGGGTCCGCGCTGATCCTCGCTGATCCCCTCGAAGGAGGAATCGTAAACGAGGTAAATATAAATCAGAACTCCCCCGAGGGAGACGACCCTCCCGCCGCCGCGGCAGGATGATCGGAGGTCACGCGTCTCACGACGGACCTTTCGTCGTTGCCGGGATTACCGAGGATCTCCGAGGTGCGTGTTGTTAAAAGTATATGTGCGTTACGCGCCTAAAGTGCTCTCGGTCGCGCGCGCGCGCGAGTGTCTGTTCGCCGAGAGACCGAGGCGGGCGAGACCGAGTGAGTGAGGATCGAGTGAGTGAGGATGGACTGACAGACGTGCGGGCGTACGCACGAGTCAATGAAGTGAGTGGTACTTACCCGTAGGAGCCCTCACCTTACCCAACCTCCTCGGGCCGACCGACCTCTTCGTCTCCCTCGCCGCGCCTCCGGTTCCTCTCGCACGAGAGAGAAACTCGCACGCACGCACGCACGCACACGCCTCGCCTTGGCCTCTCTGCCTGTACCTCTGTACCTCTTCCTCCCCGACATCGTTCGCCTTCTCTTCTTCTTTTCCGTCTTCCTCCTTGGCCGCGTCTGTCTCCTACTACCGCGCGCCCTCTTCTCCTCCTCCTCCTCCTCCTCTTCTTCTTCATCTTCCTCGTCCACCTTTTCCTCCGCCACCCGCAGTCTCGTGTTCCTCGCTTTCCTCTTCCTTCTCTCCGCCTCGCGTCCGACTCCGCAGCACGTATGATTCTTAATTGGCGATAAAAAAAAATCCCACTCTCTGTGATAATCCAAACGTGGTTTAACGATTACTTTTTTTTTTTGTCTCTTGTATCGTTTTTATAAAACGGATGTTTTCTGTACGATTGTTTCTTTTTTTTTTCTTATATGGGTTGGTCTTCTGCAAATTAAGTTTCTCTTTAATTAATTTTATATCGCAGTTTATATTGTAACTGTATGTGTGTCAAGACGGTTTCTTTCTCTCTCTCTCTTTCTCTCTTGTTTCCCGCGTGCGATATCTTCTTTTTATCGCGCTTCTTGGGGCAAAGTAGATTGCACGAGTGCCGCGCGGCGCGAAGTTTTCGTAAACACAAAGATTTCAAATCTCGAAAGCTTCTCCCGCAGTATCGCCTTAACACCTAGCGCTCTTTATCGCGAGTCAAGAATCTTACAAGTAATTAGCAAACTTTCTGGCCGACACAAAGGACGCAATATAGCGCGCAATGTTAACTCGCAATGGATAATCTCTTCTTCTCGTTTTTTTTTTTTAAACAAGTCGCAGCGGGAAATATATATATAAGCGATGAAAAGCAAACGTTTTTTTTCTTGTCGTAATTTTCACCATTTTGCAATTGTAAGAGTGCACAATTAACTGCTATATGGATTTCAAGTAACCATTTAACTTTTTACTCGCTTCTCCGTTTGTATTTCACCCTTCGCGGACAGACACAAATCTCCCAGACTCCGCTCGAAAATTGCAAACCGGTGTGTGTCTCTAGTAAAAATTACTTTGTTTTTAACGCCTGTATCTTCGAAACTGCTAGAGATTTTTTCAATTTGTCTTTTACCGACGCAGAATCGTTGAAACTTTCGATTCAAAAAAAAATTTTGATTTTTCGCGGAGATTTTAAAGTCGCGCGGGTCTCACAGACCCAGTCTGACAGACTAATCGTCATTTTTTTAAGTCTGTCCTAGGCAAAGGGTTAAGTTTCTATTGCAATGTTCGTGATTGAGCGCAGAAATTCCAAGTACATTTGCATGTTTTACAAAACTGCTTCTTTCTCTCTCTCTCTTTCTCTCACACATTGTGTGTTACAAATTATTTATTTAAATAATATGCAAAGCACAAGCACGATCATAATATAAAATATATATGTGTGTGCATACGTTCTCGTGACAAAGCAGAGCAGAGAACGTGCGTATTACAATTGCGTATGTATATATATATATATATATGCGTATGTAAACACGTAAACACACGCGTGTACAGATCTCCATACGCGATAACTTTATCAATATCAACGCTAGATGGAGTTTGGACAATAACAATCTTTCTCGGATATGAGGAGAGACGCATTTGCGTATAAATACATGAAGAACTTGGCACACAAATCATGAATTTCCGGCGATAAACTCTCGATCGGAGTTTATCTCCATAATATAATAAAATATAATATAATATAATATAATATGATTTTATTGTATTTAATTCTGAGGCAGTTTGTCCGGTAGACAATTAGCGGGAGCCACAGAAGATCTATAAATAGATTTGGGTGACGCAGGGACTCTAGAAGCCCCCCCGCTTATATTCATTATCTATCTATCTATTGTATTTAATATTATATTATATAATTAATATAATGTGTAATATATGTTTTTTTTGACATGTGGGATAGAGAATAACTTTTGATTTTGTAAGAATAACTCTATCCCTTAAAATAAAAATTGTGTGTGTGTGTGTGTGTGTGATGTAATATATGTTTTTTTTGACATGTGGGATAGAGAATAACTTTTGATTTTGTAAGAATAACTCTATCCCTTAAACTAAAACAAAAAAACATAATTATAATTGGCAAAAGGGGTAGGTTTGCATACATGTGTAATGTACACATATATACGTGTATATGAGCGTATACATACTACAAGAGATAAGAAAGACACATTCCAACTTCACAATCGGCTTCACGAAAGTCTCTTAAGACTAATTATAATTCGAGAGGAATTTCAGACGGCGAGGGTCGTGTTTTTCGACAGTAGCGGAAGCAACATCGCACCGCGCAATTGCCCTTTCATCCTGGCTTGTTCGCTCGCTCTCCGCGTTGTTTCTAAGCGTTTCCCCACGTTATTTCCCACACGTTTAAACTCCGCCACCTCCGTTTATCCGGCATCTCTCTCTCTCTCCGCGCAGGATCCCGTGTAATCCTTCGCGTGCAAACATCCTGACGCGCGCGGCGGCGACGGAGTCTCGTTTTCATTCGTGCCGCGGCGTGCACGTGCGAGCGACACGCGATAATTTTCTTCCCGACGTTACCACCTAAACAGGAGCTCCTTCTCTCCCGCTTCTTCCTCTGCACGAAAACAACAATCTCAAGACCCCCCCCCTCCCGTTTCATCCCCTGGCGAATCTTCCCTTGACTTTACTCACCCGTGTACCGCTCAACGTTGTGCGCGCGGCCGATTTTCTTTTCCGCGGAAACTTATTGAAATTCGCTGCCGAGAGAGAGAGAGAGAGAGAGAGAGAGAGGAGAGGACTGCGCGAGAGAAACAGTCTTTTCCCCCTGTCATCCAAGTGTCTTTCCTCGCTTTGTCTTTTCACGACGCAAAACACCGAGACGCGCGCAGCGTCTCGGCTCCCTCGCGCTTATATTTCTCTCGTTTTCCATCTCGTCGCAAAGCGCATCGCTCTGTCCTCTCGGCGCAAAGATCTTCCCCATTTCCCGCTATACTTAATTTGTACAAGTATTTCCTCCAGTCCGCGCGCGATGGGAGAGAGCGCGTTCCTCCCCGCGATATTTCTTCCTCGCAATTACGCCATTGTAATAATTAAATTTGGCGTCAGGTCGTAAGACCGGAGCGTGATTCTTGCAGAAGACGAGATTAATTTGAAGCCGTCAGCTAAATGAAACGATATAATACGTGATTTTAACGGAAAAAATCCCATAAAAAAAATGTAGCGTCGACACATGTCGTACAAATAATTTTTAGAAAATTTTGTTTTCAAGAGTAAAAAAAAAAAAAAGAAAACCGTAGGAGAGGTGAAGAATAAAATAGCAATCCGCGGAACATGTTATTTCTTCTAGTTAATACGTCGATTATATTTTCTGAAAGCTTCGCAGCAATAGACGTCGCAATATTTTTCCGCGGGGCTTTGGCTTTCTCCCAAATATAAGTGTATTCGACGTTTTCCTCTTGGCTGCAGCGCGCCGCGACAAACTACATTGCGTTGTAAAGGCCGCACTGTCAGCCGTAAAACCTCTCGCGCGAGGCATTCGCGAAATATTGATTCCCGCTGAAAGCAGTTTGGACGCAGCTGTGAGACCGCGTTCGCGGCGAATACACTTTTCCGATGTGCGGGCGCGCGCGCGCGACAGGCACTCATTTTTACAAATTTTCAATAATGGACGTGGTACACAATAGGAACGACGAAATGTGCGCCGCCTCTTATTTCTCCGCGTCGTCGTCGTCGTCGTGAAAATCCTATCGCAGGTATATACGAAACGCATTAATTCAGAATCGCTTTTTTCACCACCCCCTTCTCTCTCTCTCGCGTGTGGTTTTTCAATTTCTCTCCAGCCGGACCGAAACAGATCACTTCCGGCAAACCTGGAACCGTAGGTAGGGAACAGGCAACTGGTGGTTGAGACGCGGTTAAAGACAGAAACGTAGTAAGAAATTATAGCGGGAATTTTTATTTCTCCTTTAACTTGTGATGTTCCTGAAAACATCCTTGAGAGTGACGCGAGATTCTAAATCAAACTTCTTCTTAAACTTCAACTTTTCCGAGAAGATAAAATTTTCATATTTTTCCGGGGAAAAGCGAAATGCATTTGTCTATTTTTTATTTTTTTTTGTAATCGTGCAGAGAATGTAAGATGGTTCGAACGTAATTTATAATCAGACGGTGTTTCAAAGTGCGGCCAATAAACCCTGACGTTTCCTCTTAAATAACTTGTCATCGCCGGGGAAGAAGTATTTGCTCTCTCGGGGAGAAGAAAAATTACTGGAAACTCGCCGCGGCAACTCACCGATGCTGCAGTTAAGAAACAGAATGTAATCCGTCGCGGGGGAAAAAAAAAAGGAAAGAAACACACACACAAAAAAAAAGACCGTATCGAAGAACGATCGCTCGCGCAACGAGTATTTACTACGCGGGAGAGTTGTACGAACAAATGCGAGCGCTCGCGCGTGTGACCAATGGCGGGGCTTCGCGAACCGGAGAAAAGCGTGCCGTGGACAAGTCTATCCATCTTGCTCGGCTGACAAATCTGGGGAAGTGGAGTCTCCGAGCGCACCGAGGCCTCTCATGGGACTTAATAGCAACGGACAAAAAAAACGAAATCGCGACACGGGCTCCCTGGGAGTCGCGAGCGATATCCGAGCGATCTGCTCGCGCGATCGACGATCGTGGCTCATCATCCCGTAAACACTGTCGTTTTTTTTTTCCTCCCCAAACTCGCAACACGCCGCAAATTAACATCAAACGTTAATTTGCATTATTATTAATTTATATATATATATATATATACACTTTTATAAATTTATTTCATTTATATCATTAGTAATTTTTTATAAGTACTTTTTCAGATTAATTTTCGTGTATTTTACTTGCATTTTTTACGATAAAATTGTAAAAACATAAACATATTTTTGTGAATCGCGGTCAAAGGAGATTTTAAAATTAAAAAAAAAAACCGAGATATCGACTTGTTTTTAATTTCGCTCAACGTGAAAATTTCCATTCGAGACAAACGAGCGCTGATCGTTACGCTTGTTCGCACCCCCGACGCGACTCGCCGGCTCGGACAGCAGTCGCGTCTTGTGTACTTACGCGGCTAATTGTGATGTCGAGACGAGACGAGAGAGAGTGAAGAGATCATTACGTCGTAGATCATCCATTTATGGACCGCTGCGGCGGCCATCTGGCACGTGAGATAAAGCCGTTTCAAACGAAACTCGTACTCGACCTCCCGTGAGTATCGAGTATTTTGCAACGGAGGAGGAGACGCTCGTCGGCGAGCTACGTATCTGCGATTAATTTTTCCGTCATGGAGACATTCCGCTCTCCTCTCTTCCTCGTCGCGCGTTTCTTCGATTCGTCCCGTTTGCCTCGAAAGTTCCAACTTTCCAGCGAAGTTGAAAGATAACATCTTCCGCGAACGCATTCATTTTGTACATCTTGTTCCGACGACTATTAAGCCGCGAAACTCGACGGATCGACGATCGTGGGAGGAAAAAAAAAAAGAATTGTATCGCGATGATGAGCGACACGTGAGAACTTTCTTGGTGAAAACATTGATAAGCGACGTATTGATTGTGCGTTTTATCGGAGGAAGAAAAGTTCAAAGTGAATTCAATCAGATATATCTATATTGTATTGTAAAAAAATATGTTTTATTTTTTTTAAACGAATAATCAGTAAAGGCCCGTGAAAATTCAAAGTAAGAAATATATAAGGAATTTACACGTCTATTCACGTATATGTATATACATATATATGTTTCTGCACAACACCTTGAAAACGGCTCGTATTGGCCTTATATATTTTTTATTATTATTTTTTTTTTTTTTTATTCTTTGCATTTCGCACGAGACAATTTTTGCAAAATGACGCGTTATTTATCGCGGCTTATCGCGACGGATATTATGACTTTCGCTATACTTTCTCCGGATGCAATTTCGCCGTTTGTTGACGCGAGATCTCGATGGATCCGTCGTGCGTAACTATCGGATCGTTGAAAGTAAAATTGCACGTGTTGCACGTACGAAAAAAAAAACCCCCCCGTTGATTTCTCTTCGGCGCGAAAAGGAATATCATATTCAAGTGTCGTGTCGATTTACGTGTTTTAATTCTACGCGTGAACGAAATCGACATTTCGACTCTCTTCTTCGCGAATGATCGCGCGATCATCGTAGCGTTTTCTCGACACGCAAGTAAAAAGAATTGAATTTGAATTCGATCAAGTTATTGGCGGGGAGTATTGATTAGGTTCGCGCGTTTGGAACTTCCGAAAGACGGAGTCTTATCGATCAAACAAAGCGACTCGCACTATATATATAGTAATTGGTTCGACGTTTCCGGGCCGTTGTTTTCGGAATGTCAAAGACGCGAATAACTTTCGCAATCTCGCCGTTTCGCAACCGCGCCCGGGGAAATGAACGTCCATTGATCCATCGCACACGCGATCCGAGAGAATTCATTGACTCTCTCGACGACCGGGAAGAACTCCAGACGAGAGAGAGAGAGAGAGAGGGAAGAGAGCGATCGCGCGCGTAGCGATAAAACTAGATTTTCGATCGGGAACTTCCCACGATTTGTTGGGGAAGGTCGGCTGCTCTTGGCCGCTCTGATTTTATGCGCGTTCGGGCAAAGCGCGCGCGCTCCGCTTCATTCTCCTCGAGAGGCGCGGCGGCGCGGAAACCGGATGAGCGACGCGAGAATCGGCTCCCAGAGATAATTGCGTCCCGAAGAACTTTGCTCGAGGATACGAGCAGATTCGTCGCACTCTGCGTCTCACATAAATTTTAGCAGTTTTTAATTGAATAAATAAATTGTTATATCACGTCTTGGAAAATTTACGTGAATGAAATTTGCTCTAACAGCGCCGATTTATGTGTAAGAATCGTTAATTTTTAACGAGAAGAATTAGGACATAGGAGAATTCTCGCGAGAATTATTGTCTTTGACCAAGACCGCGGTCAGAAGCGCGGATCACGTCGTGTTGACCGGCGAGCGCAAAGTACGTACGCAGCAGCGCGCTAATTTCCGTGAATCCGCGAGCGCCGGGAAGCGATTTCTTGCCGCGGCGCGACATCGGGTCGTCTCTAACAGGTGGTGAGGCGCGGGGGGGAGGGATCGTCGCGTGGTCACGTCGGTGATCATCGTTTGCGACGACGATTCAACGACGCGGCCGGCGGTCGGCTTCTTTCGTATAAACTTCTTTGAGGGGCGACTCCGGATACATGTTTCATGAGCTACTACTACGAGAGAGAGAGGGTTAAGGCCACCGCGAAGCGAAAGCCACGCGCGGTGTGGCCGCGATTCTACGTCGGACTTCCCCTTTCCGGAGAAAATTTCGCGGAACTTCTTGCGGACGCGCCGCCTCGCGACGACGCTTCGACTCTCGTCCTATATATGCGAGTTCGCCGCGAAAACAGAAAATCCGCTTGAATTGTCGCACGCGCAACGATCGAATTTTATTGTTGTAATAAAAAAAAAAACAGTATTCAAAAGGTTGTGCAAATAAAGAAAATTTCTACTCGCAAATAAAGAAATGAGACTTTTTTGAAGTATGCCGCCAGAAGTATATAATCTTCAACTGTGTTTTATGTACGTATTTGTATTCTATGTAGTTTGTTCTCTCTCCCTCTATCTCTTTGTATTTCTTTTGAAGTATACCGCCAGAAGTATATAATAGTATATAATAGAAGTATATAATACTTCTGACGGTATACTTCAAAAGAAATACAAAGAGATAGAGAGAGAGAGAGAACAAACTACATAGAATACAAACAGCAATACGTACATAGAACACAGTTGAAGATTTAATCTCAATTAATTTTAATTAAAAATTATGACGTCTCTCCCGCACTTCGCAACTACTACGCTGGATGATACATGCAAGAAATATATTTTTTACGTGTAATTAATACACAGAAAAAATTTGAATCGAATAACAATTCTAATTTATTAAATTTATATGTGACTACTTTGCATTACATGTATGTTAATTATTACCCATTCGACCAGACCGGCCCGGTGGTCTCGCGACCTGAGTGCGACTGGGAGTTCGTCGAATCCGTCGGATTTTTCCGAGCCGGTCTCTTTCAAGTCGAAGTTTATCGACTTGAAAAGCAAATTGAATCCGGGCGTCCAATCAGCTTAAATAAAAATTAAAAATTCGCGAAAGAAACACCTTGAGATCAAAAGTCGAATTTTGCGGATTTTGCGCTCTCGTCTTCTCAATTTGAAATTTTTATTGTTCAAAACCGAGATTTCTCCAAAGAAATGTCATTTAAAAAATTTTAAATAATTTTCACTCTCGAAAAAACGCACAAATTAGAAACTTGTGAATTTTTTTCTAGCAATATCTTTTTACGCAAGCAAACAATGCGAGCTCGTAAGTCAAAAACAAACAAATCGAATTAATGAAACACGTCAAATCAAAACGCAGATCAGATGTACGAGGAATTTCGAGGACTAATTTGGG
The DNA here is from genome assembly GCA_014825455.1 of Pseudomyrmex pallidus. Lineage (NCBI taxonomy): Eukaryota > Metazoa > Arthropoda > Insecta > Hymenoptera > Formicidae > Pseudomyrmex > Pseudomyrmex pallidus. Next base: position 6,653 of record QVNV01011379.1, on the reverse strand, counting down.
AAAAGGAAAATGAGAATCTCGTTAATTCTCTCGTAATGTTATTTCGCACAAGCGCGCTGTAGATGCGCGATACAAGTGCACGTAGAAATAGTGAACTATATATAGGGGTGAACTATACGGTACATCTAGATTACACAGCACTAATGTCTACCTGACCCCATTTGGCGTATTTATCAAGACGAAATATGGCAAAGTTTAAGCAGCGCCATGTGACGCCACACGGGATAGTAAAGATTAAGAACGTCGCGCACATAACCCCTGGGGCTCTCACACGGGGACGGGGTGTGTGTTTCGGGGTCTTCTCTCCCCGAAGATGTGAGCGCGCAAAGGAATTCGAATATTAAAACGAAAGAAGAGAACGTCGGGCGCGCCGTCTCCTTCGGAAAATTCGCTCGTAGGAGAAGGAAAATCGTATTTAAGCTCTCGCGAATTGGGTCGCGGGGATTCGAGCCGCGCGTCTCGAAGACGACGTTTAATAAAACACACAGGCCGCGCGAGAATCCGCGCATGCTGCGAATGTTGATTATTTCAAAGTCATTTAAATGACGCGACTGGATCACAGAACCGCGCGGACTTTGCGAAGTTCCCCGCGTAACCGAAAGTTTCGTAGGTACCATATCTCTAGCCGCCGCAGATGTTCCCCATAAACATTCGTTAAAATTAATAGAACTTTAAGCGAGACAGAACTTCCCGAGACGTCTTTCAAGATTGTAGAACGCGCACACATATCCTTAAATCATATATTTATTGAAAAGCGAGCATTAAATTTCGAAAAGCGATACGCGCGCGCGCGCGGGCGGACAGCTTTCGAAGGGTCCGGATTTCCTCTAGAGATCGCGTCTCCTTCAATATAAACCATCGGGTCCCGGGACCCATTGAGAGAATCCCCACAAATTCACGTGGACGCAAATATCCGAAAATTCGGACTCGCCGTTATGAATACAAATGCCCGATGGGTACGTAATGTCTCCCCCCTCCCCGCTTATCTCGCTCGACCGTATCGTCGTAGGTCGCCGGGTGTGTGTGCGCGGCGAGCTTTGAAAAAAAAAATACCGCCTCCGGGCGCTCTTGCCGGACGAAAAAGCCGGCCGGTGCTGTGCTCTGAATCAGCGAGATATTCTCTCTGATCGATGTGTAAGTACTTTCGCGACGATGTACTACCGCGAAAGCGTTCGTGAGAACGCGCGGCGTTCGATTAAAGGCAATCTTTTCGATTTCTTCTTCGACGCGAAGTGCGCGGGAGAGACGTCATAATTTTTAATTAAAATTAATTGAGATTAAATCTTCAACTGCGTTCCATGTACGTATTGCTGTTTGTATTCTATGTAGTTTGTTCTCTCTCTCTCTATCTCTTTGTATTTCTTTTGAAGCAAAAACTTTTATTCACGAGATTAGAAATGAAGATAAAATGGAAACGTTTGCGCGCGAAACAATTGGTGGCAAATCCAATTAACTGTAACGTCTGTTAAATGTCATGCCCGCACAATTGCAACGAAAGGATAGGGAAAAGCCGAAATGATGGAAATAACGATATAAGGGATAATAGATGACATATTAAATTTGCCTCTAACAATTTACTATCCCAGTTTCCCGTAATGGATTTCTAGTGTAGCGAATTTAATAGACATTTTGATATCAACGTGACGTCAGTACGTATTGTTAACCGCCCCCGTCAAAATGGCAAGCTTGCGCACGCGGAGAAAACAACGTCAGTTGGGAATACGTAATAAACTTCTGAAATTCGCATTTGTGTTCATAAATATTGACGTTCGGTCGACGTAATTATTAATTACCTTGTAATTACTCATTACACATTTCATTTATAGAGCCGCACTCGCTTTGTGAAGCTTGAGTTTGACAGGCGGCTTTTAATGCTTGTTTCATTGCATTAAAATGCTTTACCGATGTATTACGTGAATTAACATTTCAACAATAGATAATAATAACAACAAGAGAGAAAGGAAGGAAGAGAGAGAGAGAGAGAGAGGAAATTACATGTACACTTATATTGTAATTTTATGCCTCGTACAATGACACAATTGCGAATAATAATTAAACTAGCGTTTCAGTTTGTGTGCGCGTGTGCGGTGAAAAATACCGCAGGGACTAAAATAATTGGATGCTTCCGTAAATGAATTCAATTTATCTACATTACTTTTTAATCAGAATAAAAATCTCAAGCACATGCAAAATTATGTCACACACACACACGCGCGCGCAATATTTGTTGCAAAATATTTTTAAAACATTAAAAACTACGTCTCCGTCTTCAAGAACTTCAATTTTAAATAATTCTTTTTTATTTTTTTTTTTTTTTTCGCAGTCAGCACGTTTTTATTCACAAAAAGTAATTTTATTCGAACGTGTTCGAACAGCAAGAGAATAAACATTGTTTGGAAAATCACTTAAATAACTCCATAATTTGAAATTTGGCTCGTGGTCCAAGTGAAGTGAATTTCCGTTCTGCAAAACATAACGCGCTCGTGATTCGTTTCACGTATTTCGCCGCAATTGCCGATATTAGTGCTAACGATTTAATAACTATTTCGAATTCCTAGCGCGTGTTGTTAGCTTTGAAACAGTTTATACCGCAATTTTGAATAATATAATTTACTGGAGAGAAGGAGAGAGAGAGAGAGAGAGAGCAGCGCAAGTGGGAGAACAAATTAGAGTTATAAATAAACAAGCGACACTTTAATCACTGTTATACGAAGCGGAAGCGGAAGATTCGCCCCGTCCCGTTTGCGCGGAGGAAAACGACCGATGGAAATTCGAAACGCGAGACGAGCTCGTCGAACGGAAACTCGCATTAATCCGCGACACATTATGTACTTCCCGTTTTCCGTCGCCTCTCTCATTGGTCCCGTTTTCCTCGCTATCCGCTTTTCGCTTCATTTCTCCGACTCGCGTTATGATACGGCAGTATTTACCGCGATGGCGTATGGCCAAAGCGGAGAGAGAGAGAGAGAGAGAGAAAGGCCCATTTGCCGAGGCACATTCGTCGATGACCGGACATCGGAAACGCGAAGGATGATCATGCATTTCCGGTTTGATGACTTTGAGAGTGAAAGAGAGAGAGAGAGAAAACAACTCTGCCGCTTCGTTGTTCAACTCGCGTGAAATATAAATTTATCTCGTCGCAAAATCAATTGATCTATTTCGTCTGCGTACAAACAAAACGACTTTTGTTTAGCTAAAACCAACATATTTTAAAATATTTATTTTGATTATTTTTCTCTGAGATACTTTATTTATCTAAGATAATACATATACTATTACTCTCTCTCTCTCTTTCTCTCCCCCTTATTTAATTTTTATGTCAGTTTTATATATATTTAGAAGTAAATGTAAAAAATAATATTGTTTATCGATTGTTGTTTAAAAATAACTTGCTTCTTTCTTTCGTCATCAATAAATTAACTCCCGAAAACAAGAACAATTTGCTTTGTTCTATTAATTTCTGTGATTACCTGCGTTTTAGCGTTGCTTTTCATTACCGCAACCCCTTCATTCTTGAAGAGTTTAAATGTCTCACTCTATCCAGAACAAATTTTTGTGAGACGTCTGCTGCAAGATTTGTTATTAGAAACACAACCGGATATGATACATGACCCGTCGGATCCAATAAATGTCTCGGCAGCTTTTACGATGGAAAAAACTACTACCCATATCGCTCTTTGAATTATTGACACGCAGTGTCATCTAATATGCAAAGATCGGAACTGCCAAAGCGGCTTACCGGCGCATGTAAAGTTACCTTGTAAGGATATCTCTGACAAGTTATTAAAAAATCAGTCAATTTCAGAGTCAGTCACTTTTGGTATCTGTCAAGCGTCGATGTCTGACTATAAACAATCATATTTCATTACATAATCAAGCAATACGATCGATCGATTTGCCAAATTGTTAGGGGCATACACGCCATAAGATCTTACTTGAAAGCGTGCCCCCACCACCTCGGTATTCTTGGTGCTAGCCGGCTCGATCTTTCATCACTGCGAAGAACGGCTCAACTTTGGTCGTACCGATCCAAAAGACTAATAGAAATCGATACACACATATAATCGATGCGAATATATATCGAACGCCATCGCATATCGATCTTGTTACAATTACGATTGCTCGCTACTGCGCATTTGCGGGAACTTGCGCTGCACTTTGATATTTCTAAAATATTTAGAATAGAAGAATTCTTATTTTCTAAATATTGTGCCACTGCGTATCGTTTAATCGTATAAAAACTAAATAAGCAAATTTTAATTCTCTTCCATTACGAATATTTGTTTATTATCTACTTACTTTATTTTTAATATGTACAGAAAGAACCCAGAGAGCGGCTAAGGCTGGATCCTCATGCAGACACTGGCGCTTTGACACCGAGCGTGATTGGTGAAAAGCGAGTGGTGAGGGTTGTCATTTATCCTCACCACCCGCTTTTCACCTGTTTTTACCAATCAACGCTTGGTGTCAAAGCGCCGGTGTCTGCATGAGGATCCAGCCTAACGCTCACGAGAGAATATGTAATCGTTTCACCGGCCCGTAAGTCAGCGCACTGTTTGCAAGTGGTGAACGTCGGCAACTACGTAGCCATGTACACGAGCGACTTGTCGGTGCGTACGCCCACAAGTGGACATGGTTCTATTCCGTGCAGTGTCCACACAAGTTGCCACTATATTCTGTGCACGAGTAAACACCTTTATAAAAATTATTCCTCTTTCGAAACATGATACTTTACATTTACTCGTACAAATTTAAACAAGTACATACGTGCGTGTGCTATATTCTTTAACCACACCAGAAGCGGTAGATATTACTGCATCTGACAGTCCGCAGTCTGTGCAAAGTGAGACGGAAAAATATACACGTTTCTACGTATTTACTAAAAATAAATATCCACTTGTGAACACCATGATCGTCGTTGTTCTAACTACCATGTTGTATCACTTTCCAGTCTTTATAACAATGTCTGCTATTTTTTTATTCACGATATTCGGCAAAAACGTCATCTCTTTTCGCGTTTACCACGTGTTGCAATGCCAGCAAAGCATCTTCGAAAAACTGTCAGAATTAAGAAAATAACCACATGGTTAGACGCGTCTTGTCAAGCTCTAGGAGTAATAAATATTTATTATTTAATAATCACCCCGGAAGGCATTGATTTTTGCATTTACAGGGAGTTGCACTGCTAATAAAGCGAAATTAAAATACTGAGATCATCGAGAAAATAACCACATAATTAGATGCGTCTTGACGAGATCTAGAAGTAACGGGCTTTAATATTTTAATTACCGCCCCGAAAAACAATGATTTTTGCATTTAAAAGGGGTTGAACTGCCAGCAGAGCAAATTTGAAATAATAAGATAATCATAAGTCTTTAAGGTGATACTTTCTTCTAGAGAATTACAATATCTCATTCTAAAATATTTTATTTGAATCAAGGTTTTTGTAAAATTTAATGCATATGTTATATACACCTACATTCAATAGTGTATCTCTTTGTAGTGTATCTCTTTGTCTATGCTTAAAAAATAAAAATAATTCTGTCGAAATTATTAATACCAGTAAAACAAGTTCTTAGGTTTAAAAAATTACATCAAAACACCATTTCAAATTAAAATACTTTTTTTCTTTTGCAATTTTATACAGTGTATGATAAATATATATATACAGGTGGTAAAAACATATATATCTAATATTTCAATCTTACATGAGATAAAAATACCTTAAAAGTATTAAATTATTTATATCAATATCAATATCACATTGTTTACGTAAAAGTACTTAATACGTCATTTTATAATGTGAACATAGAATATAAAGTAAGTTTTACTACATACAATTAACCTGTGTACAAAGCAGTGTATAAAAATTAATTAAACTAACGTTCGTAAATTGTGTGATGAAAAGAAACAGTTTTCACGAACAAAAACAATAATTACATATAAGTATGTATATATATATAAATGTATAAATATACATAGTATACATAAAAAAATGTCTAATAAAAACAGATCTGTATGCCTTTTAAGATACTGAAGAAATGATTCATATAACACTGTCGATATAGAATATAAAATATAGAATCGTTTAAAACAAAAAATTATTCGGAATACGGTTCCATACGATTTTCACTTGCACACATACATGCCTAAAAGCGCCATTTCGAAAAACGGATCCAAAGCGGGCGAGTCAATTGATATTGCGTTGCTTGTTGTCGCTAAAAATCATCATCGCTATTAATTTTGCAAGCAATGTGGCGTATTCGACTAACTTGCTAGATAAAGATTTTTCGATTCGGTGAGATTAATGTCAAAACGTGCGACGATTCCTATATATAACAAAATATAAACTGTCGATAAATTATCCGTACTACCTATTATCCTTGTTTAATTTTTTTGTTAAAAAAACATATGTACTAACAAAATGATACTTTGTATTTCAAGCACAACGTTTCTCATTTTTTATATTATTTTCCTATTTTATTAGTAATGATTCGATTCCAGACCTAAAATGACGAATCTCTGTCTGAGAAAGAATCCAAAAGCAGTGTTTGATATACTTTCGCACGTTTTCAAAATTTTGTAAGACTTCTTTACATTTAAGACGGTCTTCCAGTTCTGCGAAGAAGGTATCACCAGATGGAACCATGTCA
>QVNV01011373.1:0-15049 GCA_014825455.1 Pseudomyrmex pallidus | reverse complement strand
CCCCGAAGGGCAATAAACGGCAGAAAACAGATCTAGATGACAGAGCGACACAACACACGTCTGTATTTACTCACCGAGATCCAGAGAGATCCAGAGAGAGAGAGAGAGAGAGAGAGAAGCTCGGATTAATTCCAATTTCGCAGACATTTTTTACAGTCGTGAGGGGGTTAAATTAATTTCTTTCATCGTCGGCGCATTTTCCACCGTCGTTCGCCGCGCCTTCTCGACGCGCCCGCCGCAGAAATTATTCACATTCCACAGCGCGTCTGTGATTCTTAACCCAGATCAATGCTCGTGCCATTCAAGGACCAATTAGATCCTTTGCGCGACCATCGTTTCGTCTTGCCGTTCTTTTGTCTCGCTATCTCATGCAGATTGCATCGGGGAGAGGGCTGAATATTTCCGAAGTTTGCGACAAGCTGATTAAAAATCGGAGATTTTTAATTGAAAATTGACTAAACAGTGGCAATAACTTTTTTTTTTTTTTCATTTTTTTTAACGTATATATTTTTAAACGTCTATCGATCCGTCACTGAGGGGAGTCGATAATGTTCATATCATTTTTCATCATCCGTCGGTTTATGAACTTTACGCCAGATCCTATCTCGGATGCGCGACGCTTAATTAATGCGGTCATTAATTCGACCAAGACGGACGATCGATGCTCACACGGAAACTCTCCCCCCGTGTGATTAGAGGATCGGCATTAGATTGCTGAAATCCTCATTTCGTCGATTGATCGCCGCGCGATTTAGAGAGGGAGAGAGAGAGAGAGAGAGAGAGAGAGAGAGACAGAGAGAAACGTAACTCGGAGACCCTGGAAATCCGGGCGAAGGACGTACAGAGAACGAAGGATAAATCGGGTTCGTTGTTAGGGCTTTCTGGGAATCCCCGTTCCTGCTCTTGAAGGCCTATTAGTGGATCCCTGTCGTCTGACCGCTCGGGCATGGCGCGGCACAAAGCTTTTCAAAGCGAAGCTCCCGTAAACGTGCTCTGACCTGGAACTATTATTACCTGACCGGATAATTATACGCGGCCCCGTATTATTACTATAATCATGTTTGGCAACGTCGTTCTCTCATTCAAAGTCGACGGACTTGCGACTTTGAAGAAACAAACGTCTCGAATTTCGCTCGGGTTTTTGCGCGTCAACTTTCAATCAGCGACGCGTTCCGTTTGTTGTCTATTTCGCGGCGCGTTTGTTTGCAAAAATTGCGTATCGAGAGAGAGACGGCAAATCGGTAATGAGACCGACAGTAAAAACTGATTGAAGTTTTCCAAAAAATGTTCTCATATTGGTAGGAAGCAACAGTGTGTGTGTTTTTTTATTTTTATTTTTTGCACATCATCGAAGAGAGACGCGAAAATCGATACGGGAAAAACATCAGTTCTCGTTTCCTTCCTCTGACCTCATTTTCCGCGCTCCGAGTTTTTCTCATTTGTTAGTCGCAGATCGGTGATTCTTGAAAAGAAAGCCTCTTGTTGCTAATAATTATCACAGTATGGGCAATCTTGGCGTGCGCAAAGAAATATTCAAAGGAGACTACGCCAGAATGTCTATCTTGCCGTCGGTCGGGGATATATATATAAGGAAGTAATACAGGGAGGTGACCGCGAAGAGAACATAATGAGAGAGAGAAGCCTCGCCTCGACTCTATGGGATCTGTTCGTCTCACTATTGTCGTTCGTTCATCTTTCTCGTAACGTACTTTTTTTATCAGCTTCTCTCCGACTTTTCGAGTGGAAAGACTGAGAAAGTCTCTTCCACTCGAAGCCATTATGCTGTCGGCACAATACCAGAGAATGGAACAGTCGCGGCACATCGTTGAGTTACATCACTCGTCGCGACGAGAACGAACGATTCCGTGATCTTCGCGCACACAGTTTACAGACAGTTTTTTTAAACTTAACAAGACGAAGTATTTTTGACGGAAAAGTAATTTTTATTTTTTTTTTCAACGTCGTTTTTGTATTACCGTCTTTTGTTTTGTTTTAATTACTTGTGCTTTGATTTGATTTTTATATTTTATCGCGATTTTTTTTTTCGCATGTGAATTTTATCGTTCTCCGGAAATGCTCTGCGTTTGTGCGCGATGAAATTTACCGTCGAAATAATTCGCACGAAATGCCGCGGCCACGGGTGCTATTCGGGGCAGAAAAATATAATCAGCGGTTGCTTGGCCCGACAGACGAGAAGTTGAAAGAGAGAGAGAGAGAGAGAGAGAGAGAGAATTTTTTTGCCGGCGATTGATTCGTTTCAGACCGCGGGCGATTATAAAGCCACCGTTTATAATAGGCGATTGTTTGTTTGGTCGGATCGTCTCTTTTCCATAACTGTTCAGACAGACGCTCCGAAGAAGAAGATCCGATTTTTATCGAGTAAACAAGTTTTTCTTATTCTCCCGGAAAGAATTTTCCGTAATGAGTTTCTCTGTTTGAAAGTACAAGCAACAGAAAATAGAATGAAGGTGTGTGTGTGTGTGTGTGTGTGTGTTAATCTTGAAAATTGTCTCCGCCGTGTTGCTCGTCTCGCAGAGATAATTATGCTCGACTGAGGGAAAAGCGGGATTTGTTTGAGAAAGAATCAATGTCCGTTGTTCCGATAAATCTGATACAAATTTTATTTCTCGCGTATAGACTTTAAATATAAAATAGTTTTTTTTTCTTAGTTATTATCTACGGAAGAATATAAAAATAGTATAATGTTATTTACGAAGTCTTTTCGTTTGAAATAAAAATGCTTGCGGTTTGCTATCTCTCTCAGTGGAAATTTTCACACAATTTCGCGTGCTCCATTTTTTTTGACAAAACGAAACAAATAAGAAAATTAAAAGGAAAAAAAAGACAATCTTGTAATTTTTAATCTCGAGAGGAAAGCAAATTCGAATCACATTTCTAAACGGCAATATCGTCTGTCGAGCGTTAAGACAGCCACGGTCGTAAAATTGCTCGCAACTGATTCGATCTGGCGTTGCGGAGGTCTTTGGAAAGTAATTTCCGCGCAAACCAAATGAAAGAACAACTTCCTCCCTCTTTCTCTCTGCCGTTCCCTCACGATTTGAAATTACCTTTCTTTTATTTTGTCATTAGCAATGAGATTGACGTAGCGAATGGGATTTTCAAAGCGAGCGCGGAAAATTCGGGCTGACCGAACACGGGCGCGCGCGTGTGTTTGCGCGAAAAGGGTGTTTATTTTTAGAGTAGGTACTCGCGCGCGACGTATACTTATTGCGAGACGCTCGCTCGGCCGTGACTCGGCCGAGTATCATATCGTACGACACTCGACCCCGCTGGGCTCTTCGCCTCTACGCCAACCTAACCCAACACATCGCTAAACCAAATCCAACCCCCGAAACCCACCTCCGCTACCGGGCGGAGGTATATACTTTGTTTGCCTTGTGCTCGACCATTACTAACTCCGCTACAGCCGAGAACCCGTGTAATGTACAGCTGCACACGGATGAGCTACAAGCTACCTACTTCCGTTATCGCCATGGGAACGTGCGTGTATTTGCCTGCTGCGTTTCGGCCGCTTCTGGCGGTCCCGCTTCTGGAAGTGCATCAACACGGAAGAACGCGGGCGTTTGTTTGTTGCGCTTCCGAAACAGAACGTCCGGGGGAGGAGGAAAGAAAAAAAGCGGGTACTTAAATATTTCTTTGCGGTCGCGGAAGAGCTACACTGGTGGCGGTGTTGCTTGTTTTTAATTAAAAGAAAAAAAAACTACGCGGACGGAATTGTAAAACAACAATTTTTGCGAGGTATTGTTGCTCACGCGATTAAAGATGGATTTATTTTGCATTAGCTCTTTACTGCATGACTCGGTGACGGCTCTGAGAAAACCGTATTTCCGTCACGTGTTTGTGTTTAAAGATTCATAAAGCGCATTACGCATATGAATATTTCCTCTCTTTCGAAGCCACCCGTGAATACGTGACCCGCTTTTCCTATCTCCTCCGCGCGAAAGGCGATAACATCTGGTCACTGCGTCAGACACATTCGTTTCATATCCGAGCGCGCAACTAAAAAAAAAAAAAAAAAAAAAAAATATTAATGCCCGCTCGCTCTATAAAAGCTTTAGAAGCATAAAAGGAAGCGAAGAAAAAACTTCGTATATGACTAATTAATTATGGATATTTTCTTTTCGCTCTCTTCTGCAACATCGTGCATTCGCGCAGCTTTCCGTATACTATATTTGCGCTCGCGGGGAGAGAGAGAGAAACTACAAACGGCGAGCACGTTTTGCAAAAAAAAAAATTAAACCTAATTACACACAAAAGTGCATGTAATACGGAAAGAACAATTTTTACCGTGTTTTATATTTGCGTAACGTGTTTCATACTTTTTTTTTTCTTGCGCTCTATTGCTTAATTCACGCTGTTAGGAAAATAAAACGTTTTATTACGCGCGTCCGCGCGCTGTTCTTCGTTCCTTATCGTTGACGTAATCCATTAACACGAGACCGTGCCCGAGAGTCTCGAGAACTCGGACGGGTGTATGTGTTATAATGTTCTATCTCCACGGCCATCAAATCCACCCAGTGCATTTGCTACGTGTACGTCTCTCTCTCTCTCTCTCTGAAATCTCTCCTCTCCCGCGCGCGCGGACACGGATAGAGAGCGCAATCTCAGCGCGGTCTCCGCTCTATGACGCTCGAATCTACACACACCGAGTGTGTGTCCTCGAGAATTTACAACCGTTCACCTCACGAGGGACTAATATCTATACAAGAGGCTAGAGAGAAGAGACGTCTCGAGATGTTGGGAAAATGGCGCGTTGGTATAGTAGCGCCAGGAAGTTAGCGAGCATCCCGAGACACACGGCGCGCGGCGGCGTTCGCCACACAGGATTCTCTTTATTTCTTTCCTCTCCCCCTTCTCTCGGGTCTTTCTTCTTTCGCTCTCTCGGATGTTTCTCCGCGCTTGTTGTTCTCTCGCGCGGGTGGATTCACCTTCTTGACTTTACGACCCGCTCTAGATTAGGATTTATTCTAATCCTAGAGGAGAGAACGCGCGCGTCTCCTTCCTCTCTCGTGCCGGTTCTCCTTTTCTGAGAGTAACCCACGAGAGATTCCGCGAGGAGATCGCGCCAACGTTATCTAAAGTGTTCACGTAACCGACTCGTCGTTTCTACCGCCCGTCTCCTCTCGTAAATCAATTAATACTCTTTCTCTTTCCCTCTCTCTCTCTCTCTTGTGAGATTTTATGACTGGATAATTGAAAACAGATTATAGCGCGGCTGTCGTCCAATAGAGAGAGAGAGAGAGAGAGAGAAACAAACAAAGAGAAAGAGAGCTGATAAATCTAATTAACGAAAGTAAAAACGTCCGAATGGGAAAGTTTTTTATTTTCAGCACAGCGCGCACACCGTGTCGGAGCGCTAAGCGGTCAATTTATGTGCAACGTTTCGATAGCTAACTTTACAAGTGTCTTCTTAATGGAATCGATTATTCTGGACAGTTTAAAGGTTAATTACCTGCCCGCCGTTATTGAAGCTCGCACGTCTACTCATACATCGTAACCGCTCCTGCGCGACGTACACCACTACCTCACCGTTAATCCCGCAAGCGCTTGTACCTACACGACAACGGTGTGGCGACGAACTCTCGAGCATTTCTCATCGCTTTCCAACGGATATCCATAAGGATTCGGGGGAACGTGTGCGCGATTAGAGTTGTCGATGAAATGTGTCTCGTGTGTGTCGCGTACATTGCGGTTTGGCGCAACGCGCTCGAAATTATTATTATTGCGAAAACGAATTAGAGATTCGCAACAACGAGCGGTTGCTGCCATTATTATCAGAGCCAAATATTAAGAGCAATTGAATTTGTATGATTGTTCCGCGTCGTTGTGTGCCTTTATTTTGGCCCAGCGTGAAATTTGCGCAGAAATAATGAAATAACCTGATACCTCTTCGAAAGCTCCCTCGTGTATTTCCACGCCCTCCAGTTTATTCCACTCCCCTAATACAATATGTTCATTAATTACGTTAAACAAATGCGAGCCCAGACAAGACCCCGCCTCGCCCCGCGATTAGTTTCGTTTTACATCGCGGTGTTATATTTCGGTTATATTCCGCATTCGGCGATGTACAGACTTGTGTTTGTATTCGTTGTTTAACGTGTGCGCGCAAACGCACACTCTGGTTTTTATCGCGCGTGAACGCTTTTTGTGTTACACGTTTATAAAATATTATTCAACTCCACTCGTTCGTACTTGCAAATTTATTAAAGCCATTGACACACCAAATTCTCTTCTCGTATTTTATTTGAATGAAAAAGCTGCGCGCGCTTCGGACGATAACGCCGGGCTTTGTCACTTTTCTTCCACATCTCTTTTGCTACTCGTCGAAACGTCTGTTATGCCGAGAGGAGGAGAAGAGTCGAAAATGCGTTCAAAGTGTATCAAGCGGTCCGCGACGTATTTCTTTTCGCTGCAGATTTCTCTCTTATTCCGCGCGTCTCCGTCTATATGCTATCGCTTCGATCATCTTTTAGCAGAAAGTCCTTGTATTGCCGTCGAGCGAGAGAACGCCGCGCATCGTCTTCGGATTTCGATTTAGCCGCGATGCGCGCGAGCGATATATAAATTTATAACGTCAAGATTGAGAACGGAATAATAAATCTATGCTCGCGCAGCTTGCGCGGAGAATGTGGTGGTCGACTTCACTTCGAGATATTCCTCGGACAAAACTCGCGATGTAATTTTTTTATCCGATGTGCAATAAAAAAAAAAAAAAACACTAAGTCGAAACATTAAATTTCTTGTTATTCGCTCCCGCGGTTTATTCGTAATGCATAAATTTGCGGTAATTTATAGGCCACATTAAAGCACGTCGAGCTCGCGAACACTCGCTTTTCTCTCTGTCTCTCTACGGAAGGGCCGACATAAATTTTTATGTTAGTTTTACGTGTCGAACTACACGGCGCATGTTGTACGCGTCTCCTCGCGGCGGCGTGACCTCGTTTCACCCTCCAACTTTTCGTCAGCAAAATTTACGACTTTTCCAAATATCGTTTTTGCACGTCCCAGGATTACGTTTGGTCTTAAATTGCTGCCCTTCTTTGTGCCGTTCCTTTTACCGCAACGGACGAAACTTCCTTTCCAAGATGAAGAGTAATGCGAGAGTCGCTGCTTTTTTATTGCGCAATTTGTTGGCGATACATTGACTTTACGATGGAGCTATTGTCACCCAAAATATATTTCTCTATCGAGAATACACGAGCACGTTAATGAAGATGGAATTATGTACAAGCCCTGAATCAAATTCATTTCGCGCACAAAATTGTCTCAAAAGATTGTCGCATATTGAAAGAAAACAAATATTTTTTTAGGACACATCCTCTTTTTTACTTCGTAAAAAAATATTTTAACACTTTGCTGGAATTGGCAATTAGAAACAAAAATAAGATCGATATATCGATTTGCGATATATATCGAAATGCGATATATATCGATATGCGATATTGTGATGTTTGCATAGGAAAATCTCATTCCTGTTCAAAACGCTACTTAGTATGGTAGTACTACTGCAAACGTACTATTGCAAAAATATTTTGCATCGACGCGATCTAAGGTTTTAATATTCCATAAAAAATTTATTAGGCACTACCGCGCCTCTTGATTTTTATCAAATCAAATATTGAAAAAAAGATAAGCATCGAGGCGTCAATTGGAACGAATCTGCGGCTACGTTCCGTTGTATTACGCAAGGAATAATTTCCACGCATGGTCGATCGCGCGTCTTCGTCGGTTAAGCGCCCGATAAATAATGCATCACGTAACGTTACATAAATCATCGGACGATGTAGACGTCACGTACAAGGCGGACGTGAAATTCAATGTAATGGGACCGCGCGGGTGAAATCTGGCCGCATCGCGGCGCGGCGCAGCGGAGTACGACGCATTCCGCTCCGCAATTATGTCACGGACTTGATACGTATCTGCCGGCGCGACGATATTAATTTCGATCAATACTTCGCCGCGCAGCTCGGAAGAGACGCGGGGCGGTAGATGGGAGAGAAAGAACTTCCTTCTCGTCTCGGAGAAGAGCGCACGATTCGTGTTTACCGGTGCGCTCGAGCGACAGAAAGCTCGACGCGCGTTACTCTTCATCCGGGATGAGAAATCGTCTGAGTCTCCGACTTCCGCTTCTGTGAAAGAGAGAGAGAGAGAGAGACGCGCGGGAGAAAGAGCGATTTACGTGAGATCGCGGTCGGCTGCCTCGGCTGAGAGGAGCGCTCGGGGAAGCCTTTGAATAACCGTATTACAGATACTCGCCTATTTATACGCCGACCCGCCGGATATTACGAAAAGGTGAAAAATTAAATCGCGAAATTCTTCAAATGCGCGGCCGCTTTTTATCTCGACTCTTCAGCAGTGTTTGTGCTTTCGGGAGTGTGATATTCGCGCGCGAATGCGCTTCTGTTCTGCATTCGAGTCGCGAAGTCGGTGCTCAAATTCCAATATCTGCTTATGCAGTTTTTATTTCTGCGTATATTGCGTGCAGCAAATACATCCGTTGTATAAAAATCGGTCGCATTTGTGTGTAATATCAGAGAGAACGCGCGCCGCTCTCATTCGGATGCTTAACATTTGTGAAATGTAACAAAAAAAAAAAAAAAAAAAAAAGGAAAATAGACTAGAAAAATTGACCGGAGGACACAGTTGCAATAAATGCATTAACAATGCAGGTCAAGCATTTAATTCGACGTGCTTTGTCGAAACAACGAGCGAGCGCGCTTTATACGCGAGGTAAACAAATTTACGTGAATTACAAAGCACACAAATATTTCCGTCGTCGGTGCGGCAGCCGCGCACCGCAAGCAACAAACACCACCGTCGACCATCGGTGGAATCACGGATGGGAGCGAATGCACATCAAAAGGAAGGAAAGCAAAAAAGGGGATACGCGACGTTGCTCGACTCGTTCGGTTGTCAATATCGAAAATTAGAAATTCGGAGCAGGCAGCGAGTTCTCTCCGATTTGCTCTTTTTCTCTCTCTCTCTCTCTCTTCATTTCTCGACGCGGTGCTTCACGTCGATGCACCGACCTACCCCCGTCAACCCGCCATTCCCGTGGATATGTGCAAGCTCCGAAAACACTCCGTGATCGTGCAGTGACCGTCGGCGCTCTTGCTGCACATAAATCAAACAATATCGATCACGTGTTTACTTTGCCGTCTCTCCGCAGCCGCCATTACTATGTCACCGCGCGGCGATATATTCAGAAGATACGTGTGTGTGTGTGTGTGTGTGCGTGCGTGTGTGTGTACATGCGCACGTACCGAGAGAGCACAGGCTTGTCGTGGCGGTCGGGGACGATCTCGGGGAAAATTCGTGGGAAATGCACGATTTATAGAGTAACGTGCACACACACTCACTCACACACTGACTGTATGAGTACGCGCGCGTACGTGTGCGTTGACGTGTGTGTGTGTGCGAACACTCTCGGCTCGGGCGCAATCTATCGAAGAGCCGCCGCGCTAGCGCGGTAGCGCCAAACTAAAAAATTAGGTTACCCGAATAACGACGGAGGAAAGCGTGCATTAAATTCACGACAGCTAATTCGATTTCCATCGGTAAATTACTAAACGGTTTTCGACGCTACGAATTGTTCATCCGGCGTGCAAACGCCGGTCAATCCCGATGACCCGCCGCCGCCGCCGCTATCGATGAAGCGAACAAGTTCGTAGTCTATTTTTGTTTCAAATTTGTTGATTGACGAACTAGTTGCTCTCGCACGTTCGCTTTTATAACTCTTGAACGATATGCTTAAATAGCGAAAGGACGAGCATTTTTTTTTCTCTTGTTATAAACCGCGTTGTTCGACAATCGCCGCGTTCACTTTTGCATTTTTCAACCGTTGTTCTATACGTTCTTGCATTTCACACCTGCTCTCCTCGCGTTTTTGTATCGCGACAGCACACCGCTGTTCGGAGCAATTTGCATGAAACCGTTTATTGGCCGCGTGCCGAGTGCACGCAACCATCCGCTTAGATTTATCGTGCGCGTGAGCGCGATTTCGCGAGATCCCCCGCTCGAGAGACGTCGTGGGAATCGAGCAAGTTTTGCCACAAGACGCCTTCGAGCGTATTCCGCGTATGCGGAGCGCGGGCGAGCATGTTTTTCAAGAACTCTTCCCCGAGAAAGTTTCCCGCAGGCTGCGCGCGTTGATTACTTCGCGCGCGCGGAGTCGCACGCGAGATGTCGACGTCTCCTCGCTCGCTGAAAGTCTCGAGTTTCCGATGGATTCTGAAATTTCGCTCGGCGCGCGATTTTTGCACGAACTGGTTGATAAGTTGACATTGTGTCTCGGGCTGACTTTCTTTCTTCTCTTTTTCTTTTTTTTTTTTTTTTTAAAGCGTGCGGCATATGTTTTAAAAAATTAAAAGCTCTCTCTTGGATCTTTTTGCACGAGGTACTTCAATTATGCGATACTCGCGTCGTGCGCTTTTCAACGCGAAATGGCCGCCGCGCCGTATTCAACGTCGCTTATCGCTCTCAACGTTCAGACGCATCAACCTTATGGCAGAGCGCGAATATTCGTCCAGTTCTCTCGGAAAAATCGCGCCATAAAGTACCGAGGGATGATCCAGTGCGATAAAGGGGGTTGGCGGGTAGTGCGCCAACGGCGAGAGAATGCGCCAGGTCGGTTGGTAAGAGCCGCGCCTCTCGACAGGATATATGGCCACGAAGGAAAAAGGCGTCGTTACCGGAGGCTCATTAACGAGAACTACCCCCAAGACACCCCTAGCAACACCTTCAGGCCCCGCCGCGCCATCGGGGGTGGGCAGCGCACCTCGCGCTGCAAAAGAGGCGTACTGAGCTCCAATACTAATTAGCTGCCGTCTCTTCGAGTCGACTGTTCGCCTGTACTACTCCTTCCCTATTTCACCCTCCAATATCTCCTGCTCTTTCACGTTTTTCTTCTGCTCCAAGTACCGGAATCCAAGCTAAACCCACCCCTCTTTCCAGGTGCTTTGCAGTCTCTTTTCTGCTGCTTTGTTTTTTGTGTTCCGTTTTCTCTCTTACATAAATATAAAAAATACACGCACACATAGTTAACATTTCTTGAATAGATTTTCTTTCGAATGCAGCGAGAAAGTTAAGTGTTTTATTTAAAAAAAAAAATGATTTTCCGTTAAAAACATGTATAACTATTTTGTAAAATATTAACTTTCTAAATTATCATCTTCGTTACACTTGATAATAATTTTTGTTTCGTGTAGAAACACCGCCTTCTACGTCAATTCAATTTGTTCTTATCTCCTGCGCACTGTTGTTCGAGCCTTGAAACCACAGACGTCTAATCGAACCTATTCTAACAACCTCGCCTTCTCAAACAGCTTCATTAAATCAGCCGTTTCGCTCTCTTCACACTTTACCGAAGAGAAACCGCCCTATTTCTCCTAGACTCTCACACGTACATATTCTTTCAGAGAAAGAACCGCTTTCTTTCTTCCGCGTCTAATCCAAACTCTCGGCTCTCTCCGCCTCAGTTTTCCACCTCCCCCTTATTCGCGCCCTTCTTGCGCTTCTTATTTCGGTGTCGGTAATCGAACGTTGCGATAGATAGCGCAACTCGCCGGGAGCTACTTCGTTAAAAGAGAAGCGCTGTTTGTCTCACCGACCATCCTCTGTCCCTTTTAAGAGAGATTCCGCGAGAATTTGGATTCGTGCCACGCGCAAATGTCCTTCGGGCGAGGCAATGGTTCTGTAAAACTTTGCTTCCGCCGCTCGTTCGGCATTAATCTCGCAATGACAACTTTTACGAAACTTTCGCAACACTGTTTTCTCGGGATCTTCGTTTTATCGTAGTTTATATTTGCCAGAGTTACACGCGGTTTAACATTAGAAATCACTTTAATTAATTTTTCCAAATGTCTCTTTTTCAAACAACTGTCTTTCTCGTACCTACATGATAAAAAGAAAAATCCGCAGAGTGCGGATATTTCGCAACTTCACTTTTGCATTACATTTCATTTCGTCCCGACGACTCTTCCACGTATACAACGACGCGTGACCGAAATTGTCTATCAGACTGCCGACTAGCGAGCGTTCGCACAACGTGTTAATTACAAAACCCCATTTTCCAAAATCAGCGTGCCGTCGATGACGCATCCCTGTTAATCAACCCGCAGAGAAACGTGCAGATTTCCGCTTCAAAATTTAACATGGAAATTGCCGATAAAATTAGTTACAAAACATTACGCAAACATGTTCTAATAAAGCTTTAATTTGTTTGCACACAAAATGCAATTTAATTTATTATCGCGAATGAATGTTCGTTCGTATGCGCATCCCGTGGCAAAAACGAGAGAGAGAGAGAGAGAGAGAGAAAGAGAGAGATCGCATTGCGGAATTGAATAGATCGTGCGGGGAAAAGAGAGACGCGCCGAGGGAAATGAGGATAGCCCAGAGGGGAGGGGGGAGTAGGAGAGACCCCCGATGGGGTATTCAAGTAATGACGACAATAACGACGGCGACTATAATCAACGCCCGTGTCGGACGCGTTTCGTTGCAGTAGCGGCCGATGACGAACGACGCCGAGCGTCCATTAAATTGATACCACCTGCTAATTGGTACCTCCAATTTCTATCGCCCGGTATATACCGGACTATCGTGCGATAAAATAATCGCGTGGTGGTACAGCAGCATCACTACCACCCGGTGTTGTCGGCCGTGCGAAATGATTCTCGCGCGCGCGCGCTGTGAACTGTCTGACAATTTCGCGAGTACGTCACAGCGGTGATCAATGTGGCAACACCATTGCAGTTTTGGTCGGATGGATTTCGCTAATGTTCTAGCATGACGCGCTTCTCGTTGCATTTGCGCGCGCGGTTGATACGTCGAGATGCATACGAGATATGAGAAACGATTATAGCCTACAATGTATAATGTATCAACGTTATGCCCGGGTATTAATGTTGCTCGGAAACTTTGGCGTTAACAAATGCGACGCTGGTTGGTTGATTTTTCGCGATTTTGATCGAACAACTGCTCTCGTCTGTCTTTGTACATTTTTTTTTTTTTTACACATCTTTGCACTTTGAAAGAGAGTAAAACTTTATTTTACAGAAAGTACTCGAAGCGATAAAAATTGTCAGCGGTCGCTCGCAAAGCTCGACGTGCAAATTGATCCCGTCAGAATCGTCACACCAGGCAGCTTCTCTTAAATATTTGTTTTTCTCGCTTTCTCCCTTTTTGTTGGTTTTTTTTTTTTTCGCGACTCGTGTCAGTCGATATTGTCACGCGCGTCTGTTAGTTCGCGCTCGAGACGGAGAACCGCGCGGATACAAGCTGCTTCGGCCAAATTGATCGACACGTCTGACTGCATCCCGAGATCCCACGAAAACTCAAAAACAAAAAAAACAAAAAAAAAAAAAAAGAAACGAGGAAAACCCGAGAGCTGTGACACAGCACGTCGACCAACTTGTGCAAAAGTGCGACTACTCGTATATTGAGACTCCCGTAAATAGAATTTATCTCCGGTTCGCGCGCAAAAGAAAGAGAGACACTTGCGTCTTTTCTTTATCGACATTGAAGAGTCGTCGCGCACCTCTTACACCGCCGGATTACAGCGAATGGATATTGAAAAAAACTTTTTTGCGTTCGCATCGAAGAAGTTTTCTTTCTTTTTTTTTTCCGAGAGACGTGTCAGCAATTACGCCAAGGAGAAAAAATCGCAACTGCACGTTGTTTATTCACCAGTTTGTTGTTGACAAATCTGTTATAAATGTCACGGAATGCGTCGGAACGACGAGGGGATGCGTTCAGAGAAAGATTTTCCGCGAAGTGGTCCAAAGAGATTGCCGGGGAGTTGTCCGCTTTGAGCGCGCGCTCCATTTTGCAACGTAACCTATTCGCCCGATTTCACTCACATACTCGACAGTTACATTACGCGTGTGTATAAATCCCTCCGGAGTCCGTCCGCCGGGTTTCTGAATTAAAGGGAAATGGAGATAGCGCGCCGCTTGAACCTACATACGCGGCGCGTGCGGTCTCACACACGTACACAACCGTACACAAAGAGGCGCGTTTCCACAGTGCGCTTTCGAGTTGACCTAAGCAGAAAATGGCAAATCTTCGTAGCGGCGACGAAAAGCCAAAGGCACTGAAAGCTCGCCCGCGCGCTGGTTACCGCCCGGCAAATTGCGCACGGAGATGTTTTATGTACCACCTCGGCTCGTCGTAAGCTTGCACTCTCTTCTTTCTCTCCCTCTCTCTCTCTTCCTTGTCTCTCTCTCTTTTTTCTTTGAATATTCCTGTGGGATGCGGAAGAGGCGAGCGAAAAAAAAACTCGAAGAAGAGGAGTGCGGTTTGTTCGACCATTCACCATTACCATTCAACGTTTCGTGCGCCAGAGAACGCGTTGATTTCTAAGACCAGTATAAATGCTGTTTTCCATCGTCTCGTAATTTAGTTTAATTTGTAAAAAATTACTTACAATTATTATTAATTTTAGTGTAATTATTATAAAACTATACCACGGTATTTGTTCTCTATCGTCGTTACAGCAAGACACGATAACGTTTACGTCGAGCACGTAACGTTCTCTCTTTCTCGTGTAATCTCGGTTGCAAGTCGAGACTTCGGAACTGTAAGATTTTTATAGCTAAGTTACGAAGGCTTCTGACCTCGAGGGGCAAAGCGTAGGAGAGCTGGAAGGGATATTTAATTTTCCCAGGCGGAAGGCGCGCCTGTGGATGTAAAAGGCGCGAAACGATAACCGCACAGGTGAAGGGAAAAGAGGAGAGATATGGGCGATAAAAGAGATGTAAAGGGGAGCGCACATTCCTAATTTATACCTAAAAGCCCATACCCATTTCCGTCCTTTTTCGGGGTTTCTCTGAAATCTCTGGAAAAATCACAGTCGGTTTTTCGCAATTGCCGCGCCCATCAATTTACGACGGTCCTTTACAAATTTGAAAACGTCCGAGTCTGCAATACATCAAGCGCGCTTAAGGTAGTTCCCGTGCGACAGTCCTATTCAAAAGTGAAATCTAGTGTCAATACAAAAAATTATATGCTTAACAATATTGCACTGTTT
>QVNV01011357.1:0-13148 GCA_014825455.1 Pseudomyrmex pallidus | reverse complement strand
GTGAGGGTAAATGGCAACCCTCACTACTCGGTTTTCACCAATCACGCTCGGTGTCAAAGCGCCGGTGTCTGCATGAGGATCCAGGCTAATAGTCTCGTGTGCATCGCACCTGATCGAGGCGTGGACAAGACTCGCATAGAGCCGTTTCCGAGAATTTCCGCTCCTGCAACAGCAGTATAGCAAGAGTCTACTGTAACAATACAGAAAATGTTTGTAAATAAATTTTATACTTAACTCTCTCTCTTTCTCTTGTACACACATAGGATTGAAAACTTTGAAAGGAGTTGGAGAACATGTACTCTTGTCTGAACTTGGCATGGATTCTATGATGGGTTTGGAAATAAAGCAAACAGTAGAAAGAGAATTCAATATTTTCTTTACAGTCCGAGAAATTCGAAATCTTACCTTTGCTAAGCTCAAAGACATAGCTAACAAAGATAAATACGATCCGAAAAATGTTGAGGAACAACCTGACACAAATAATACACAAGATATAAAAGTCTTCAATCTTTTCGGATTAATATCTGACTTAGATATAATTTCAAATATTTGTATAGAGCTTCCTACACAACGAGAAATAAGTAGAAACCAAGTATTTCTTTTGCCAGGAATTGAAGGATTTGCTAATATATACAAATCAATAGCTTCAAGAATTAAAGCTCCTGCAATATGTCTACAACATAGTTCTATTAATATTCCTGAATCTGTTCACTCTGTTATACAATCAGCCGCTGATCTTCTACCTGTATGTGATCAAAATATACATTCAATATATCTAAAAATAAAATTATAATATTTATGTTGTTTGCAAGCACTTGTAATTTTAAACATCTTATTTTATGTTTTAGCATATTTTATCAAAACTAACAGATTCTACAGAATTCGTGATTGGCGCATATTCATATGGATCTCTTATTGCTATTGAAATAGTCAAAAAATTAGAGGCTAAAAATTTTCGAGGACAATTAATATTAATTGATGGAACTCCTAGTTATTTAAAAAATGTACAGGAAACATTTTTCCCTTTTACTAATAATCAAGAATTTCAAAATATTGTGTTAAAACAAATGATGGATGTGTTTAATGTACCCCTATCAGAATTGGTATGTAATATAATACGTATATGTGTGTAAACCAAACTTGTTTTATAGTAGTACAGCGGACAGAGCATAAAAAAGAGTGGTTGATCCAAATAAGTGCGGAATTTTTGAAACTTGAGATCTTGAGAAACTTTTGTAAAAAATTAGAATTTTTTAAGTAATGCTTGACTTTGCTCGGCTATTGCGCCAAAACTATTCACTTTAGAGAAAAATGTATAAAACATATTTTGTAACAAATTTAATGCTTTTTCAATTTTATAATAACCTTTTTTGTCATAAAACGTACCCGAAGCGAAAAATTTCGAAAAAAAACAATTTTTGACTCCATTTTGCCAAGATGGCGGCGCCGGCGGTTGCGATTGGATTTTGCATTCTTTCATATTTCTTTCAGGACATCAAAATCTACTAATTCCTTAAGTTTCACAACTTCCCCACTTGTTCGGATCAGAATCTATCTATCCTCTGTACTATAGTATACAGGGTGTCTGAAAAATTGTGACACAGCCGAAGTATGGAGATAGATAGAGTCAAACTAAATAGAAAAGTTATTTTGCAAAATTTGCAATAGTTAATGAGATATAAATTACTAAATGTGAGCCAATGAGCACGTAGAAAGCCATAGTCCTGACTCTATAGGCGTGTGTGATTGCCAGTATAAGAAAAATGACTTATATCATGCAATTTCTGCAATGAGAGGCAGAGTAAACAAGCAAGCGCGACGTGTGACTCGGCGGCCAACCGATATTCGATGGTACGCAACGGAACGAGCAGCGCTCGAAGGGTAAGAACCACTGTTCTCCGCGATCAGCTGATTGATAATCAACACGATGTAGCGCTGCTCGCATTCCCCTCTTTTGTAGAAATATTATTATCTTTATTAGTTTAATTAATCATCTTTATTAGTTCTTGGTGCGCCGTTTGCTATGTTACGTTATATTATCGATCATCAATGAGCTAATCGTAGAGAACAGTGACTTCTTACTTCTCGAGCGCGGCTCGCTCCTCTGCGTACCGTCGAATAGAAGTAAACGGTAAAGTTGTTGACCACCTATCCAGTGATTGGCCCCATCTTAAAAAGAACAAGATATTATGAAATAACTTTTTTATATCTTTTTCTATGATGATACTTAAATTCTTGTTTTTTACTCTAGATGCAACTAATAATTTATCACTTACGATTAATGTTATAAATAAA
The DNA here is from genome assembly GCA_014825455.1 of Pseudomyrmex pallidus. Classification (NCBI taxonomy): domain Eukaryota; kingdom Metazoa; phylum Arthropoda; class Insecta; order Hymenoptera; family Formicidae; genus Pseudomyrmex; species Pseudomyrmex pallidus. The sequence continues at coordinate 10,853 of QVNV01011357.1, read as the reverse complement.
ATAATGTGGCCAAAAATGAAATCAATCACTGGTATGAGAGGCCAACAACTATACCGTTTACCCCTATCGGCTGACCGCAAGATCCGCCGAGTCACACACCGCGTTCGCTTGTTTACTCCTCTTCTCGTTGTTAAGATATTGCATGATGTAAGTCATTTTTTTATACGGCAATCACACACGCCTACATAGTCAGGACTATCGCTTCCTACGTGCTCCTTGACTCACATTTGTTAATGTATATCTTATTAACTATTGCGAATTTTGCAAAATAACTTTTCTATTTAGTTTGACTATCTATCTCCATACTTCGGCTGTGTCACAATTTTTCAGACACCCTGTATATAACGCTATATTAAAACTATAGCAAATAAAAACAAACTCTACAATAACATTTATTAATAATACATTTAACATTTGCTAATAATATTTGTTCCAGATTATATCAGAAATGAATAAATATGTTACCTGGGAAGAAAAACTAAATATTTTGACAAAAAATATTAAGTCTGAAATAACCAATACAGTTTCTACTGATTCTATCAAAATATTTTGTACAACAATTTACAAACATTTAATTGCTGTTAAAGACTATGATATGTCTTTATTATCAATTAAATCATCTATAATACTATTAAAAACAACAAATCCATTACTTTCTTCGGTAGAAGAGGATTATGGTCTAAATAAGGTACATAATTTATCAATTAATAAAGAATCTTAATAATCTAAATATTTTATCTCGAAAAACTTACCTTTTCAAAAAAAAAAAAAAAAAAGTAAGAACAGACGCCAAGTACACGCACAATACGTGTTGTATTTAAATTAATAAAGTAAAAACTGATTTAATACTACAAAAATTTCTTTCTCTATAAAATTTGTTCTATAAAATTATATACTACAAAACATTCTGTTTTACTACAAAAACTTTTGTTTTTCTAAAACCTATTTTACAAAATACAAAAAGTTCTTTGTCTATAAAACCTGGTTTATACAAAATATTATATACTACAAAACATTTTTTATCTAAAACCTTTTTTACAAAAGAAATGATATCAAAAAGTAGAACTAAGTAAACTTTTGTACATTATATTAAAAAACAATATACAATCTTTTTTTCCGTGATTATTACCTAATCTTAAATACATAACTTTGTACTTTACTAAGATTATATTTATTACTAAAATACAGAGATGTAAGAAAAGAAAATTTTTTTTTTAATATTAAAAAATTAAAAAAAAATATTTAATGCAAAAAACTTGGCGCGGCTGCATCAGATTGCCGCACAAAGAAAAAATTTCATTATAGTTGAGGAGCAGCCGCGCCATCTGCAGGCATAGAAACATGCACACTCACGACGATGATGACGTTTCCATAAGGACGTTTCTAAATTTAAATTTTACATACATTTTTGTTTATCTTTTATCATCTCCGTTCAGAAGCCACAGACCACAAAAACGCAATAATATTTTTTCTTTTTTTATGTTGTATTCTGAATTGATTAAGACTAATACAAAATTGATCGGTTCAATTGTTACTTAAATATTGCTCTGTGAAAATCTTCGCTTTCTTTCATTACCTGAATTGCGCCTCGCGCATTTCGATCGCGAATTCGTTGCGCGTGAACTTGGCACGAGGCACTACCGTGCCTCTTGATAGGAAATATTCAAATTTTGTTTCTTACCAATATGCTTTTATATAACAGATGTGTTTTTGTTGCAGATAAGCAAAAATGTACAAATTTACTACGTAGAAAGCAATCATACATCGATAATTAATAGTGATCAGGTTGCAGCTGCTATTAATGGAGAAATAAGACAAGAACAATAAATAGACACCAAACAAGCAAAGGAAGAACAATTTATGTATTTTTGATAGCGTACAGAAATCTTAATAAAGTAAGCAAAGATAATAGTTCTAATAAATACCCATAATAATCGCAAGCGAACTGAGAATAATGTATGTCGTTTTTTACAACTTTAAAAATGAAAAATACGGCTTTAGCTCCGTGTCCGACATGATGTTAATAGAATCTTGTAATTTTATATACATCATCTCGGAAACAGATCTCTTAAAATATGATGTTTCAGTGTCCAGAATTTCGACATTATGCCAATCAAAATTGTGGTCCGTATAATTCTATGTTGCGTAAGAACAGAAACACTTTCACAGACTCTGTGTATATTTTCATTCTCACTACACAATTTTCACCATTCAGTGAAGAGGAACTGGTGTAAGAACCGAAATTATCTAAAAATATCTTCTGCGTCACTATGTACGTTACAACCGCCATTTTTTCTTAACACATACAACCGAGAATTTGTAAGTTAGAATGCTTGTGTTGTGCACATTAGTGCACTATGGGTATCGGTAATCAAGTCGGGCCACTTCAATTTTCACCTAATCACCTAGCAGCAGCTTATTATCAGAGGTATATATTACAGAAAATTTATTTTTCTTAATTAATAAAGAATATTAAGGCTCGAGAAAGTTACTAAACTAAGAATACAAATAGGTCTTACAAATAGGTCGACTCCTGGCCGAGGAGTTTTTTTCGCAATATTTTAAAACTTAGTTAGGGAGGTAATCGGGATTTATCATATATGTGATGCAAATCTAGCATCTTATATGAATTAAGGATTTGAAATTTCAATTCACAAATCACGTGAAAAAAAAATTTACATGTGAACATATATATATATATATACACATATATATGCATGCATATATATATATTTATTTTCCTTGTATAAAACTATTTATTTTTCATATAATTGTATGGTAATGTTTTAACCCTTATATGTACAAATAACTTAACACGTATTATTCATTACAAAATAAATAATACTATTCCTATTTTACAATCCCGTTACTAAACAATTTCAAAGTATTATATGTATTACAATACATATCTGTAACAAAATGGTTTTGCTTTTTTACAAATTCGAATTAACCATTATTACGCTGTAGACTTTTTACATATTACATAAAGACATATAGAATTGTACGTCAATATTTCAAACTTTTAGTAGACAGATCCTTTTGATATTAATCATTTAAATATACTCATTTCTTAATCACTCTCTTTAATATCTGAGTTTAAATCTTCAAGGCTTTTATATACTTTGACATTGAAATTCATTCTGTAAAAAAAGTATTACAAATTGACACTTTTTTTTTTTTTTAACACACTTGCGACTGGTTACGTCATTTGAAACTGTAGCTGAAAACCGGCAACATAGTCCTATGTTATTCTAAAATCTGTTCTTTGTTTAATAATAATAAATTGTTTATTTGTTTAAGAAACATATAATGTAGTATGATAAAGCAATATTTTTTATACTTACATCCATTTAAATACGTGGGTAGTTTGATAGGTTTTATAAATTTCCACAATATCGTGCCAAATTTCATTTAATTATATGGCTTTTAGAAAGTTCTATTTCCTTTCAGGTAAAATTTCAGCCAGAAGTTACGTGTTGTTCACATTTTGTAGTCGTTTGAAGCGAGCAAATTTAGTAGTTGTCATAAAAATGGAAAAAATGGCAAAATATGGAAAACCAAACTGGCAAATTTTCAAATTAAATTTAAGAACAGCTAGAAGACATACGATGTCAAATTCGGAAAATAAAGTAAATAAAAAATCAATTGGAAGTTTAATTCGTGTAATTTTGCTATTCTTTTTTTGTCGTTTTTTTCACTTCTAAGATTTGATAAATTGCTCGCTTCAAACAATTACCGAACGTAAACAACACAGTACTTCTCTGGCTAAAATTTAGCCTCAAAGGGTTTGAGGAATAAAACTTTTAGGCGTCATATAATTAAAACACTTGTAACACCATATGATGGAAATTTACCAAACTTATCAAACCATTCACATAGCAGAACCTTGCTGTCTTCAGATATGATCTCGCTTTAAAATCGCCGGTCACAAATGTGTTAATATAATAACAATTATAAAAAATAAGAAATGAATTCTTATTTACCCGTGGAAAGTCTCTTCTATTTCGGTGACTTTGGAAGTGTTACATACAATAACAGTTTTGCATTTTTTCGGATCAAACAGTGATTTGACGTACAAACTTGTCACATGGCTTATGTCATCTATAGTAACAGCGGAAATGCGCCGTATCATTTGATCATACTCATGCAATACGTCTCTACAAGAATACTTTAACAATACGTGTATCAAACGTTTCATGGGTTTTACATTTTCGATATAATCGAAGATGGAAAGCGATTTAGCTTTTTCGTAAAGGTGTTGATCCCATTTGTTTTCGGCAGCATGTGTTTCCTGCGACAAAAGAACTCAACGGTACAGAGGCGATTTAAATTTACATTTTCTTCGAAAAGGTACATAGTTATATCGACAACTCAATTATAATCGCAATAGAAATAAAAGTCATACCACTATGAATTTTAGTTCTTCATATACAGATACTATGTTCGTAAGTGGCACAAACTCCAAACATAAAATTCCCTCGTCCACTGATACGTAAAAATGTAAGTTATTTAAAATCGCTTTTTCTTGAATGCCTTTCCACAAAGGTCCCTGGTAATTATGGATATACATATGACAGTAATGGCAAACATTTCGCAGTTTTAATAAACGATATAATCACTGCTTACTCCAAATTGTGTAAAATAGTTCAAACAGACAAACAAAGCTGGCAAATCGGAATATTGAACATCATGTCTGCACGGAAAAGTTTGCGAGAAGAACGTAGTATTTATGTCCAACCCCAGAATATACGCATTATAGATAAACCTATCAAGAGGTTTAAACAGTTCCCAATTAGCGTTGATATTAGGCCTGAAACGTGTATAGTTCATAATAGTGCTACGTTTATACTTCTAAATCATATATATCTACACCTGACAAAGAATATAAAAAAATGATACATGCGGAATGTTAAAAAAATGATATCATTACTATAACTATGACATAAGTCACATATATAAAAGCCGTGTGACTTTTTTATGTTACAACTTATTAGCATTTAAATCGTATATATATTATACTTTCCTTACCACATTATTAAAGACTACATAATAATATCAAACGTTGAAACTTACAATAAAAAAATCTAAAAATGATACATCTATATGTATAATTTTTAGATTTTCCTATTGTAAGTTTCAATCTGCGTTAATCACGACTTACTATAAGGACTTGGAGGTAGTAAGTTTGAGGTTTCTGATTAATATATTATTTTATCAAGATTCTTAAATATTCAAAAGTTGTTACTATACTTACTTTGTTTTTTCTAAGTTTATAAAATCTGAAAAGAATTTATTCCATGGAGCATAGACATCTGAAACTTGGTCCGTTAATTTATCAACATCGACGATCATGTTCACAAACATATTCTTCGATGAAATGAGCGTTTTTCGAACTAATTCAATTTCTTCTATCACTTCCTTTTCCCCCGCATCAGTATCTAGACGTTCCTTAACATCATTAAAGAAATTGTGCTGCCTCAACATGTTGCACATAAATGGATGACTGCCTGCCAAACAAAAAGTTTATGCTATTTTTGTTACATTATATTGTATTTTAATGTGATCAGTAAGTAAAATCTCAATAAAAGTACCTTCTTTATACAACAATATCGTCATTAAAACGTTTGCAAGTTTTCTTCCTTGTACTACTTTCTTACTATAGTCTATTAATCGAGCTGTTGATATTTTTAGTCTTTCGGCCGTTAGTTCAGTGTTATATAAAAGCTCTTTACACAATTGTACACCTTTTTCATATTTTTGTAACTCAACCTGTACAAAAAAGAATAATATATATAAACTAAAATTTCAATTTAAAATTATTTTAAGTTCATTTTCTCCTGAAGAAAAATAGAGAACTGATTTATACATTACCTTAAGCATTAGAGACGTATTATGAGAGTAGTGTTTCAAACTATCAATACCATTATGAGGTTTGACTTTTATAGTATCGGCTAGTAATGAAGCTACTGTTTTTTCGTAAGGAATTAGTTGACCATCTCTTTTTACCGGAGATTCTTTGATTACTTCTAGTAATAACGGAATATAATTTCTATATTTTGTACTAATAGAAGAAGTGTCCATTGTAACTTGTAACTAAATTTGAACAAAATGTATATATTTAACAGTATATTTTAATTACAATTAATTTTATTTTGATTAGTAAAAGACTAAATATCAAATATAGACATACAAATACACTGTTACAAACTTAAAATAATTATATGCGGTAAATAAAAATGATACTCACATAAACAAAATTTGTAGTTACATGATCTAAATAAGTAAAAAATGGTAATTTTTTAACATCTAATTTAAGATGTTGCTCGATTGTTTTTGTGTTATATCTCTTAATGTTATAAAAAGTGGTGGAAAATGTGTCAACTGTAGGTATCCTCGCCAGTACTTCTTCAGGCATAGGTTTCTGAAACAATGGTACAGATTACTAAAATGGTCAATAAAGTGTTTAATGTATGTTTAATACAGTATAGCATAATAAATATATATTTAAATATACATATATACATTATTTTCTCTGATAGCTTGCTGTAGCTCTGTTACTTTCTGATCTAAACCTTTTCGGCCTAATTTCGTGATGTGGTTGGTAATCTGAATTTCTCTTTCGTGAAGCGATTTCACATACTTGCGAAAACTGGGTTTGCCTTTCACAACAACCATCGGAGCGTCGACAAAATAATTTTTGAGAAGGTTTAAAAAATATTTTTCTGGTTCGTTTTTCAGTTTTTCACAATCGCTTATTATATTTAAACTTTTATCTAACTAAACACAACCAAAAAAGAAAAGAAAAATTAAATTAATTATATAATTAAAATAAATCAAGTACATGTTTTATAAGTAGAATAAGATGTTTCACATACATCATCGATATTCCCGTGGACTATATGATGAAAAACTGTAGGTGCGATATGTTCATACGGATTCTTTTCCAGGTCAAGTTGATATTGATGAATTGCTTGATAAATTAAAGTTCTCATCGTTTCCATATGTATACCATCGGTATATATATCGTTAAGTAATTTTAGGATGGACTTTTTTGTGATCAAATGGATTTGTTCGAGTGGTACGTTCGTAAAGATGATAGTCAAGGCCGATAAAATTGATTCTTCGTAAGAACGGCAATTAATAAAAGAAGAATCACTTCTTTCAACAAAGTTTTTTCTCAACGAGTTAAATTTTGTTTGTGTAAGATACTTTAAGAGTAATAAACAACCGCGATAGTGGTACATTTGAGTAACTATTGACGGCCCTCGCCAAGCAACATATATTATACCATATTTTTCCTCAAAACTTGGAAAATTGACGTTTAAATCCACTCTGTACTTAAGCTGTTTAATCGAAATTTGCCGCGGTCTGTTAAAGATATCTTCCGTTTTCTATAATTTTACGACAGAAAATTAAATTTTAATAATATAAAACTGTTTTAATGAACTATTTTTAATGAAGAAGAAAAAAAAGAAAATAAGTGCAAAGACATGCATTATCTTTAGCATTGCATATACCTTCTTCATTATTTTTTGTTCTAATGGCAGTAACGCTTCGAAAATTTTTTCGTGTTGTATTTTACTCGTTATCAATACAGTCAAGTTCTGTGACCTGTAGAATTGTTTGTGAAATTGTTTGATTTTTTCATTATCAATATTTTCGCGCAAATTTGTTGTACCTATACTTACAAATATAATTATTGTTTGATATACATTTGCAGTAATACACACATACACACGTACAAAAACAAGAGTTTTTATTTTATCCGTTTTTACCTTGTATGGCTGATTTATATCCACAATTTTCAGGATAAAGTGCTCGAAACATTTCTTTTTCTACAATAAAGTCTGATGTACGTTCCTCATTCATTATTTTACAATAAACTTCACCGCCACTGTCACCGTCGCTAGTAATATGATGTACTTTTGTGAGATATGCTGTATCCTACCAAAATATGTATAAATGTTAAATATTTTTGTTTTTTACAATTACCAAAATTGCTGTTTATGTGAATAATAAATATTCTCTCAATTCTTCTAAAAGTTAGTATAAGTTATACATTTTTTATATATTTTAAAATTAGTATGTTATACATTTATTATATATTTTCTATAGTATAGTTATATAACTTTAATATATACTTTTATATATAACTTTAGTACATTTTTTCTATAACTTTTATATATAAATGTTTTATATATAAGTTTTTTATATATCATTGAGTTAATCTTCTTGCAGCGACAAAAATCTAATACAAAGCGTGCGTGACAGACGACGTAACACATTGTTGCTACGTAAAAGAGGTATAAAGTTCTGCAGAAAATATACAACTTGTCGAAACAGCGAGTTACATTGCATTAACATAAAAAATGTAATATGACTACCGACAATAAATATCAAAGAGATATATGCGATTGGTTTTGGCGGTATTTATTACCGGTATTCATACTATATTTTTATGTTCTGCATATGTTGAACGACTTTACAAAGCTTATATATGTATATACCTACAGCAGCAAAAAGAATAAGTCACATCACAACTCGTTAACATAAACGTTAGTTTTACATAGATCGACTGAAAAGTTTTGAGCTTCAACATGAAGACGGCATTACTCGTCAAAACCATTGTAATAGTACAATCGTACATGCTTTAAGTGATAACTGTGAAAATTATAGCCATTTTGGACGCTCAGTTATTATTTGACAGTCATTTGTGCCAGTCAATGTCAGTGTTTTTTTTTTTTATAACGCACCGTCTCACACTACGGCGATTTCCATGGCAAAATTCACAAATTGCGGAATTGGTGGAAATCGTCCAAGTGTGAGACGGTGCATTATCAAAAAAAACACTGACATTGACTGGCACAAATGACTGTCAAATAATAAGTGAGCGTCCAAAATGGCTATAATTTTCACAGCTCTCTCTTAAAGCATGTACGATTGTACTATTACAATGGTTTTGACAAGTAATGCCGTCTTCATGTTGAGGCTCAAAACTTTTCAGTCGTCTTTCGTATATTGTTATAAAAGTCATTTATATTTGTAAGATTCAATAAAATAAAAAAATGTTTTACATTATGAATATATATTATGAGCAATAGAAAGGTTTGCAAATTGTGTTTAGATGTAGATTTGATGTATGATGAATGTTACGTCAACAGTTTTCTTAAGAAAAGATGATGACAAAGATGATATGTTTTGAAAACACAGCACTGTTGTTTGACTTTCTTGCCTTTTATAATATCGTTACATTTAACATTGTTACGAGTGAAGTGAGCCTTTAAAGAAGTCAAAACGTATACTAATAAAAAATATTACTGATAGTATTTATCAAAATGAAATAGCATACTTATTGAAAAGCCAACATTAGGTCAAACAATAAAATAAAACAACAATAGATCAAAAGTTTTATAGCTTATTATCCATAAAAATATTAAAAATAATGATAGTTTCTTTATTTTGTTTGACAAGCAATCAGCCATAAAAACAAAATTATCATTTGTCATTCTCATCAATTTGCACATTTATGTTTTAAACAAAGTCACTTAACCAAAGAATTAAAGATTAAAGATTGTACCTTTAATGTAGGATAAAGTATGTGGTCGAGATACATTGGCATGATATTAAGAAATCCTTCGCTACTAGCTGCGCTCATAGTAAAATAAGTACGATCGTGAAAATTAATAGCCTTGATATTATTTACTCCGTTCTTATTAGCACAGAATTGTAAGATACCACTGTAAGGATATTCCTCGCTTCCCATGAAAATAAGGTACTTTAGCGCATAAGGAAGATAATCGTTATCAACTGTTTCCGTCACTGATACAAAACAAATTACTTTACTATTACATAAAATGTAATGTTTTCATTTTTTTATTCATTAAAAAATATTTTTTTACCCGTTAAAAGTACTACTTTAAATTGTCTTTTCGCAATGTCTCTCAAAAAAGATAGAATCTCGAATAATAAATAATAAATTTATATTGTATATATGTGAGTAATATATGTCAATACATTACCAATATTAAAATAACCATTGATAATTGGGTCGTCTACTTCTGCAATACAAACAGTAATTCCGGTGTTCGCGGATCTATACATATAAAATGGAATAGTATCCTCGAATATTTTTGACGAACATAACCGTTCGAAATGTTTTGTATTTTCTGTCGAATGTTCTTTACCACACGACATTTCGATGAAAACGAATTTTGTGTAAAACTGTTACTTATCTAAATCGTAAGTACAAACTGTTAACCAGTGAGTGTAAAACGTGGCACCCTGGTGAACAATTCTTACTCTCAACCACTCAACACGCAAACAATCTATATATATGGTAGATATATCTTTATAATACACTAGTATTTAAGCTGATATTCATAGCCTGATCATATATGTAAAACTGACGTAAGGTTATTTTGAAATGTTGAGCCATTTCATTGGCTACAGACGATTAATCGGAAGATAAACTGAAAATTTTCCGGGAAAATTTAAATAGATCTAATACTCCTAGAGCTCGACGAGACGCGTTCAACCACGTAGTCATTTTCTCGATTATGTCATTTTTTTTTTTTTGTTTTTTTCTGGCATCGCACCATGTTTGAAACTCGAAAAGCGATGATGACTTATGTGCCGAATATCGCGATGAACGTAGCAAACAGTGGTGTAAGTACTGTAAAGAATAGCGAACGAGTGAGCGAGGAGAGACGAGTAAGAAACGACCACGTATCATTAAAATACTTTATTCACCAAAGAACAAAACGGTATATATACAGTCAGTCAAAAAAGTCTCCGTACACCGTATAAAACTTAATTTAAGATTGCATAATTTTAAAGAAAATGAGAATAAATAA
>QVNV01011345.1:0-10153 GCA_014825455.1 Pseudomyrmex pallidus | reverse complement strand
ATCTGTAACTAATCGATTCTGATCGATTACCGCAACGCCATCTGCATCGCAGGGATGCCAACATAGCTTACAACATTTTAATTCTTACATTACTTCATTTCGCGCCCCGAGGTGTTACCTCGCGTTACGTCACGACGATCGATTATTAGAACTGTAATGTGTCTTCTTGTGAGAATCACAATTTCATTATACTCTCCGTGGCGGCCTCCGGAGACGCGCGCGGATATACACGTAGAAAGTCATTCCACCGGGGTCCGACCCGTAAGAATAAACGACTCACTTGCCGCTATATCGTTGCACGCACACACACACACACACGCGCGCGCAAGCGGAATGTCATACGCGCGCGAAACTAGCTCGACGTCGAATCGGAAACTTTATTCTTAGATACTATCCGCCATCGTCCCCGCTCTATAATCGGCCTACCGTATACACGCTATCGATTTGTTGATTTAGTCATCTGTAAAGTTTCCGTCGCGCACCAAACGATACTCGACAATTTTCTTTTGCTATTATTTTTTTTTTTTTTAAGATGCTATATCACATATGTGAATCGATATGCGAGTTTTTCACGAAACGTCAGGTTGTGTACAGAAGTTTTCGATCATTATTGCACGTACGATTATTCCTTTATACACGTGTTTAACACACGTAAATGATTGATGCAAGAAAGGCATTAATTTTGAAAATTCAACATTTTAAAACTTTACCTACTCCACGCAACTTTGCAATTGAAATACTCCACGTCGTTTTGCGAAATTCTTTCAAGTACCTGTCCATCGATTAAAGTCGTTTCGCGACGATTTATCGGCAACAGCGAAGAGGCAGTTGTCGGAATTAGTTGTACGTATCACAAGTCGCGGCGTGATCTACGCGAACAATATCATTCGTCTTGCTCAACCGCGGCGCTATTATGAGAGGCACGTCACCGCGATTTCGTGCAACGACCGGCAAACAGCGCAACCTGCGCCATCAACGAACACGGCCACAGTTCCCGAAGCCTCTCGTCACCTTGACGAAAACAATATCTCACAATCGCGAGAAATATGGACCGCGCGCGCATGCGACACGGAGATTTCGTGTAATTTAATTTCCTGCTCGGTTGCCTGCATTGTCCGAACGATTGCGCTTCGGGATGAACTCGGTCAAACGGAAGTGTCGTATATGAGCACGCGCTTCTAACCGTTAGCAAGTGTAGAATTATCTCACAATGGGGCCTTCCCACGTTTTACCCGGCAACAGAGAGAAGAAACGGGCGAGAGAGTAAAAGGGGAGGGGGAGAGAAAAAGAATCCTTTGCGTATATATACTCGCGGTACATACAAATGAACGGGACACTGCTCGAACCGCCATAAAAGGACTGCACCTGTGTGGCGGCGCCGGCCTTTTCGTTGCAACTTTTGCCGACTATGACCCCTCTGCTGCCACCTTCCCTCCCCCACACCTTCCGTCCTTGCCGCCGATTTACATACCGAAGTATGTCGGTGAAGAGAAAGAGATGAGCAGGGGGAGAACACGTCGTTTACGTATCGCGCGCGGCGGCTGATAAACTCCTGATAAAAGTCGGATACCACGCCTGTGTGAAAAATGCAAACTGTTTAATGAAGATAAATTTACTGTTTCAACGAAATGAAATAATCGTGAAAAGCGGATGTTTGAACGCGGGATTGGTTTACACACGCTTGTCTGACACGCTTGTTTTTCGCAAAAATATACGGACAATGTCAAAGAAAATTAATACAATATGTAAACAAGTGGAAAGCAATATTTTACAGATTGAGTTTTGAACGTAACTCGTTGCAGATTTTACAATTAGACACACACGTCCCAGATATGCAATTAAAAGGATCGATAGATTGATTGAAGTATCGGTGATATTTACAGCAAACTCGCGCGATGGTTCGCGTAAAAGTGGACAAGCGCTATTTTTGCGCGATCGAACGAGATCTGCGCGGGGACACGGGGCGGTTCACAGAAGACAATTAGCTTCTTTGCGGATAGCATACGTTTGCATACGAGAATAACGCAATAAAATTGTACGTGGGACGTCATCGCGTTGCACAATGCGCATGATAACCGCCAAGCGTTACGGCTTGGAATACAAATACGCGATCTTTTTTCGCTAGCAGACAAGTCGTTATTCATAGACGGACCTTGTATTTAAGATCGTCTTAAGTTCATCTTCAGATATAGTCTAATAAAACAGTCCGTCTCAGTAGCATCTTAAGATAAACTCGAGACGATCCTCAAATATAATCGGACTATGAGTACATCGGCCTTAGACTTCATACTTAATCCGTCTATTAATTGCCACGTGCGAGTCTACTCGAGAAGTCGTTGTATTTCTTCGGTAATATGTTTCCGAGAGTATATGTGAAGATGATTCTGACGCACATGCACCTAATTTCTCCGTTGAACATGATGCAAACAATTAAAATTCTTACGTCAAGAAAACTAAAGAGAGAAAACGCTCATTAAGTGTTCGTCGTAATGTCTTATCTTCAGCGAGCGTAAGTTAAAACTTTTAATACTCACACGCTTGCGTAAAATTCGTATTTTTACGAACATTCGCCACAAGTAATGACAGATATTGTGTTTCTTTATTACTTAATTGCATAATGATTTTAGAGAGTCGACAATATTACAAATTACACATATGTTCCGTGTAACGAGCCTGTACACGAGGCTAACGCAAGTTTGCATCTCTGTGAGGCAATCGCGCGTCGTACGATAAAAAAAAAAAAAAAACTCTACAATACTTCAAGTGTAACTATTCAAGCAATATCATTGCGCGTTAGATGGGCGATGTTGGAATACACACACATAAGTGCACAATCAACCGCGAGGCGAGCGGATACAGGTGCGAGTCGGGCGAGAAAGTGAGAGACACCTCAAAACACAGGCGCAACGGCCACGTGGCCGCTGATTACAACGTCGCCGCCAGCCGATTTGTAGATCGCATGTATATTACGAGAGGGATGCGGGTTGCCCCCTTGCGCGCTAAACACGTCACGGGGGGGGGGGTCGCGACTAAATTTAAATACTCGCCCGTGTATCATTAACAAAACGCGTCCGCGAACGAGAATGTTGTGCGGGACACGATCAGCTGGCCCCGCATACGTGCCCGGTCGTCGCTTCCTCTCCCCCCTCCTCCCGCGACAATTCCCTTCTTTTTTACGGTCAACCGATTTCTCAGCCCGTTTCAATGGGTGTTGTATCCCATCACCCTACAAACAACGCGGACAGTCGATATACAGATCGTCGCGTGGGTCGCACGACTCTCCACAAGGCTGTTTTAAAATTCACCCCACCGAGAACGCGTGGTCTCTCCCGTCTTCCCTTTTCCCTCTACGTGCTACACGTTTCCTCTCAGCCCTTCCGCCGTCATTATGCATGTTATTACGGTTGCTCATGATTGCGCTCTCGGAACCGCGCGCGCGCGGGATTTAGCGCGCCGCGAGTGTGTTTGCGGAAGCGCTCTTTTATATCGATATACGTAACTCCGTTCTGTTAAATTACATAGCGATGTGTAATTGCGGCAGTATAGCTCATGATCTTTTAATGACAAGTTAATGACACGCGTGTAAAACCGTGCTGCTGCTGCTGCTGCTCTTTCATTAATACAAGTCGCTCGTTGAATGTGAAAAGAGGTTTCAACAATCTTTGAAATTTCTTATATTATCTAATTTTTATATAATTACGCGTAAAAACGCGCGAGATATATGAACCGTGTCGGAAACTGCAAAGTCATCTCAAATACACGTAAAAACTTACATAAGCATCAACCACCGCAAGACAATCAAGTCTAAATTTAGAGCGTTATATATTGCTCGGCCTCTTAATTACCGCGTTTGCTCGGTCGTACGTCATTTCATCCGCCATTGCAGCGAGCACGAGTCGCGTGTGCAATATCATGGGACTTTTATCGAGCGGCCATAACCATAACCGTTCGTCGCGTGCTTCACGACGTACTCGCGCGGAAAGCGAAGCGGCACTTCCGCGGTTCCGTAAATACGAGACGCGCGCAGAGAGATACTTTCCACAGACAAACTGTAAGCGCCGAGTGAGTCGACGAAAACGCAATCGTCGATTCCGTTGCTCGCGCGAGTTTTATTCGCGAGAAACGTCAGTGAAAAACGCACTGAAAAGAGCCGAGACTGCAATTTTCGAGACGTCATCGCGCAATCGCATACACGCCGACAGATACGCCTCGCGTCCGCAGTTGCGTCTCGTTTTCCGGCGCACTTGCGTCAAACGCGCGAAACTTCCGGCGTCGCGTGTGCAAAGGCGATATGAATACACGCGGATTCTTGAATGGGAGTTATATTGCGACCGCGGCAACCTCGTTCTCCTCCCCTCGTTCTCTCTATCTCCGTTATTGCGTCTGATATAAAGATACGCGCTACGCTAGTGAACGTATTTAAAAAAAAAAAAAAACACGATGTTAAGTGAGCGAGATAAAACAATAAACAGTGATAAATAGTTAATTAACTTTTACCGTTTCACAAATAATTTCACAATATAAATTAATTAACGCGTTTTCTTAAACAATAAAAAAACGATTACAAAGACTGTCAACGTATAAACATGTCTGGGAAGATTGTAAAATCTAATGTTTCTTTGATTTTTACAAATTTATTTTCCTATACGCTTCAGTGAAAATTCCACAGTAAAAAATACTTACGCGAAAAGAAACTTTTTAGTTAAAAAAGTTTAAATCGATTATAAAACTTGTTTTGTGTAGATCTATGGTGTATCGCACAATATAATTCCAGGGACTTCAACTTTCAACGCTGCAGAAGTTGTTCCCACACCGTTCAGAAGATCGAAAATCCGAATCTCGTTGCTACACCTGCTTCAATCTTTCCGATAGAATAGCGGAGCGACGAGCTGATGCAAGAGCGGCGAAGATGATCGAAAAGACCGAGAGGCAACGGCCGTCGACAAAAGGGACAAGAGAGAGAAGTCGACGAAGAAGGGCACATCGCCGTGCTGGATTCGTCCACGAGCGAGGAAGAAAGTCGATAGGGATTCTCGAGAAACGAGCGCAGGAAGAAGCGAGCAAGCGAGCGAGAGAGAGAGAAAAAGAGAGAGAGAGGAGAGAGAACACGAGCTGAAAAGGGGGAGAGGGGGGAAGAGAGAGAACGCAGGAGGGAACGCGAGGAAACCGGCAGAAGGGACAGAAGAAGAGCGGTATCGCGCTCCCTTCTCTCCTCGAGGGTGGCGGAAACTATGCGATCGATAGTTGAATGCCCTCTAGTTGACATGCGTATCCCCTACCTGCTCCTCCTGCACAGCCCGGCGGCCGTGATAACTCTTCCTCCCTGCCCTCCGTGGTCCCTTCTCGCCCTTCGGACTCTTTTCCTTCCTTCCTTCCCGCGTCTGTGCCACGTGCGAAAAGCGATCGTATCTCAAGCACGCAATTAGAAAGGAAAAAGGAGAAAATCCGCGATACATCGATTGACGAGATCGACGAGGCGGAAAGAATTCGGGGGACAACACCAGTGGATGCGATCGGCCGGAAATCCGTCGACGAATTTCGTCGCACACCGGGCACTTCGATTTTATTTCGATGTGATTTTTCTTTTTCTTTTTTTGAAGATCACGCAATTTTTTATATCTAGATTACTATTATTGCAATTAATTTAAATTCGCGCGTTATTTACATGCGGTTACTGATGTAAACATCTTGTTCAATCCCTCTTAAGTTAGTCAAATCAAAGCGCGATACACAATTACGACGATACTCGTACGAGAGAGAGAGTATATTCGATTGTTCAATCGTTCAGCACCAATAAAGACTGAAACGCATCGTGACGTTAACGCGCTAATTTGCAAATTAATCGGAATTCTATTAGTATTGATCGAATATTGCGTATGAAATTATATATATATATACGAGATCGATTTGCACCACTCGTATTAATGAGAGCCGAGAGAGAACAGTTTTCATACCGAATAGCGCGAGCGGGTAATTTACTTGACTAACTCGATGTGACCGCACTAGAGGGAGAGAGAGAGAGAAAGAAAAACAACACTCCGATTTCCAGATTTAAAGAGAACACACGCACACGCGATTTAAAAGTCTTGCCGGACTCTCTCGAAGACTTTGTATTTTCTATGGAGCGAATGCAACATCGCGATTTTTTTTTTTCTTCCACTTCTAACGCGTGCGGCACGTAAATGCCGTTAACGTGCCTTTATAGAGCGCGACGGTGAAATTGCACGGTAGAAGGGATACGTTGTTTTCCGCGAATTATGAAAGCCGTAAAGCGAGCCTTTCTTTGCGCCACCGTATCGCGTTAATCGGCGGAAAAGGCTTTCGCGTTTTCTTTCCACACGCAGGACGAAACGTGTTTTTTTTTTTTTCAACGTGTGTATCGCGCGTTTGTGTGTACGTCGCGTATACGTGTGCGACCGCACGAGCAAATAATGATAAGTAGATAATTAGCAGAACCGTGTCGCGCGTGCGTTTATACATTACGCGTTTGCGACGCGAAACGCAGTTAAGCGTTACGAACAGCCGTTAGAAAACAATCGCTATCTTGTCAAAGTTCCTCGATGACGTCCGAGACTCCATTCTTTTGAAAATGTCACATTCTTCAGATACGATCGATGTTTCGAAGCTGAAAAACTTCTTTCGAAGAGACGTAAATTCACGAGAAAACCTTGATGTGAACAAAAGTATATCGCCGAGTATACTTCGTTCGATGACATATTTACCCTTCGCAAATGCCAACATGTGGTGCAAAAAAACTTATATACGCTGTATGAAACTTGATATTGTTTGACTCAATGATAAAACTCTTTGTGATATTTCTCTATCTTTCTTTTTCTCATACACACACACACACACATATAGTTTTGTAATCAAT
Source organism: Pseudomyrmex pallidus (assembly GCA_014825455.1). Classification (NCBI taxonomy): domain Eukaryota; kingdom Metazoa; phylum Arthropoda; class Insecta; order Hymenoptera; family Formicidae; genus Pseudomyrmex; species Pseudomyrmex pallidus. The sequence continues at coordinate 3,279 of QVNV01011345.1, read as the reverse complement.
TTTTCCGAAATTAATAAATTGTTAAAATTTTTTAAAAGCGATACGGCAATCGAAAAATTCAAACAGAAATAAACATACACTTGATGACTCGCATTCGCGAATAAACGTCATTTCACACACATCTCTCGTATATAATATATATATATATATTGTAGCTATTATGTCATCGCAGACAGCGCGTAGTTTGTTGACGTCAATCTCCACGTCGATCTACGCTCAAATGTCTCGTGTGGTAAACACAAACAACCGGAGAAACATGGGAAAGAATTGTTTGCGGCAAACGGGCCAATCAATGCGCGCAACCGCGATTCCGACAAATTGGGTATGCGTTCGCGAGATAAACAATCGTGACGTACGTACGTTTGGAATTGAGCAGTCTGACGTAAATTGCGTTAGCGGCTTCGATGTTTGCATTCCGATTGTTGCATCGGATAAAAAAAAAAGAAAAAAAGATATTACGATCGACGCGTAAAACGATCATTTACGAGGCGAGGTATCGAAGTTGCAATTCGGCTCAATTATTTTCATGCGCAAGCGTTGTGCATCAATAAAAAAAAAAAAAAAAAAACAGTCGGGAAGCAAATGACACGTTCGGCGGTTCCCGAGAGCGGGAATTACATCCGCTAAAAGTGTCATTTCTCAGGCAGGTTATAATTTTCACGAAAACCGCGTGCTACTGCGCCGCGTCGTTAAATGCGTCGCGACCTAGAACTGTCATTTTCCCGTGACACGCGGGAGCCGACATATAGAAATTCGGACAGTTCTCATTTGTTGCTCCGCGAACATATATCGGCGAATTCATTGATTTCTCTCTTCCGTGCCGAATCTTCCCCACAGCTGTTCCCCGTGTATAAATTTATTATTGATCGGTTTAATTATTAACTGCCCGTGAAAAATTCAATTTCGCATCTGTTGATTCGATCTAATTATTATGTACGATTTAATTACGCCACGTGTGTGTCGGATAAGACAACATCACGAACAGCTTGACGTGACGTTGACTGTCTCATCGCGTCGTTTCACGAGAGAAAACGATTGTCGCGCGCGTATAATTTGAGAAAAATTGCAAACAAAATCTAGAACGCGCTCATCGTGCGACGTGTGCGCGTTCGAAAGTCGGCCGTGCGCTCGTGCGCATGTTTTATGGCAGCGACGAAATTGGCTATTATGTGGTGCAATATAATAGACGCGTCACCGATTAAGGTGGCCGTTATAAACAGAAGAGAGTTTACGTACGAAAAAAAAAAATCCGCACTGTCTCGCTGACTGTGAAATCCTGTTCGAACGCATAAATATAGCATCGAAGAATGCGGTATATCGAATGACGACAATTAAGGAGGAACGCGATTGATTCTGAAAGCTGACCCGATGCTAATTGCAATGCCTTGATGGATGTGGGTCGTGCAGTTTTTACGCGAACATTCTCGCGCACACACGTTCTTGCTACATTAAAAAATATATGCACGCGTACGTGTGTGTTGGTTTATCCTTCGCGCTTTTGCCAATTTCCTGCTCGTTGCAGGAAAGATATATCTTAGATCATATATCGTTCTGCGACACACACACATATATATATAAGTTGTACTAATGATAGATTATTAATCACGATCTCGCGACACTTATCTCGTCAAGAGATAACGTACACGTGTTTCTCTGAAAATCTTTCCGCGAAAGATGACGAGCGAGCGGAAACAAACAGGATTTGTTGTTTCGAGAAAGCGCACCGGTAAATATTGCGCGACTTCGCGAAATCGTTAATCGACGTGACGGAGCCACGTTTGGAATAATGAACGCGAGAATTCGATACGATACTTTCGAGATGACGTATATCTTTGACCTATGAGTAACACTTTCTTGCGCAGACAGATAACGTCAGTAACAATTCTTGAAATGCCAGATTTAATTTTACAGACGTGTCAGAACATCAGAAGAAAATCGTTAGAAGAGAAGAGACATTAATTAACGAGGATCGATTTTTTTGTGAGTGTGCCAAATGAGAGAGAGAGAGAGAGAGAGAGATTCATCATATTTGTCTATTTAAAAACATTTATAAAATATTCTAACTTTTCTATGAATCAAGGAAAAAGTTTTGTTTTCTTTGACGTGCCTAGCTCTCACGTTGCATTTCTCGGCGCACTCTCTCGAAAGATATAGCAATATTATATTTTAGATAATTAATGAAACCAGGCTCTCTGTATAATTAATGTGTCGAAGCCGATATCATTACTCTGATAAATTAATATTTTGCGACGAATCCGTAAAAATATAACGCGTCGACTATTCCGTCCTCTTTATTATGTTTCAATTCGTCGCAGGTACAGGAATAACGTACGGCAATAGCAATGACATTTTCAATTGTCCGCGCGATACCCTCCGCGTCGCCGTTCGGCGAAAGAGAAACACGTCCCATTTCTGTCTATCAAGCTGCTTGGCGGCGGGTGGACATAGACAAACGATGCCAGAGGACACTATCGATTACTGCCGCGCGGCACATAGCCTCTTCATTCTAACTCCGGTCAACGGAGCAAAAAGAAGAGGAGCGTGTGCGTAGCCACGATCCACACACGCTCTCGTGTGTCTTTTTTTCTTGCTCGCGCGCGCGCGCATTCGCGGCGTCATACGGAGACATACACATGGTTCGCCGAAAGAGAGAGGGAGAGAAAGAGAGAGAGAGAAAAAAACCGGAGGGTAAAAAATACAACAGGGGGAGGAAAAGAAGGGAAAGTAGTCGGACTGCTTTTTCAAAATTAAACGAGCACCTGCTCTCTCGCCGGAATTCGCTCGAAATAGCGAACTTCGCTTTTAACGGCGCCGTGAAACTAAATAGATATTATTTCATGATGGTGCTGAGATTATACACTTACTAATGCTAAATTTAGAACATGCCGGTGTTTAACACGCGCTTCGTACTAATTGGACTAATGAAAATTTAATAACACACGTTTTTGTGTTTACGTTAAATAAATTACAGATTAACTGTGTATACGCGAGAGAAACCGCGTGTGTTTCACGTTTTATTCTATGTTCTCGCAAATCCCTCAAAATTTTGTTACTTCAAAACGTTCGCTCGCGCGTGTTGAAACTGCGAGAATTGCATTAAATTTTTGCGAAATGTCGACCTTAAAAATGTCACAAAAGTTTTATTGCACCTTAGGGAGAACGAGCGCGATTCTGTATCCCGTGTAATTTCATCCTCCCCCTCCGTTAAAAAACTCGGAATGTTTGCGCGTTACAAAAATTTAATCTGGTTTTGCAGCGCGAGTAAAGCGACTCGTTATA
>QVNV01011312.1:0-11943 GCA_014825455.1 Pseudomyrmex pallidus | reverse complement strand
AAGTTTATAGGTTAGCCGCATGAATTGCATGAAATCCGTTCCGTTATAAAAGCATATAATGCGTGCATGAAGAAACGGAACGGTTTCTACATATGCGCGCAGCACATTGAATGCGATCTATGCGCTCAATGCGTGAAACGGAACGCACCCCAGTACGTGTAAACGTAGTCACAAAGCGTCAGCGTGAAAAGGCGCCTTTACTTTACACTGCCTACTTCCATTTAGGGTGCGGTCAAAGCCTCACTGCAAATGTTTCGAAACATTGTTCTATCTTTATTCTACATTTAACGAGGAATAAAGATAGAACAATGCTTCGAAACATTTGCAGCGAGACTTTGACCGCACCCTTAGACGGCCTTTTATGTACATAGATAGGCCTTTAAGCTCAAGACGCAAACGCAAGTCAGGTAGAATTAACTAATCACATTGATAAAATTAGCCAATTAACTAACATAATTGGTCAATTCCAGGAGATCTGTCCTTGCGTTTGCGTCTTTCACTGAATGTAGAATAGGCTTTACGTGAAGTGGTGATAGAGTGAGAGGGGGAAGAGGCGTCTGGTATTGAGAATGATATCGTCTCTGTGACTTGGTGTGTGAACCCCGTTTTGTTGCCGTTGTTGCTACGAGGCTACGAAAGCGTTCTCTTCTGGTTCGGAACAGCGTTTAGTTCGGCCATTAATTTCGGAGCTTTCGTGTCGTGAGGATAACGTATATACGCATTCAGTAGTGATCGAATTGATCACAAGACGCGTCCAGGTGAGTAAGACTAGCAAAAATATCTCCTTTTAAGTACTATTTCTCATTATCGATCGTAGAAATACGCGTGCTAGTCGAATATTGTGAAGAAATCACCTTGATGTGAGACGAACAAAGCATCCGCATCAGAGATACAACTTTCCCAGCTCGTGTTTGTCTTTGTGAAAGCATGCGACGCCCGTTTCGCGCCGCGTATATTTTATATTTTATTTCATCATAGTTTAATAAGTCCATCATTATTGCCAGCGGTGAGGGTATTTTTCGTGATGACGAACGTGCTTTTGGACTAAACAATAAAGCACGCATGTTTCGCGTGTTTATTTGATTTTTGAATACTCCGAAAATGTGAATTTCTCCGCCATTATCGCGACTCGAAGATTTACTCGCGACGCAATTAAATGACTCGCCTCTGTATCGATTCACCGGTTTCAACGTTCATGGCGACCAAACCATTAAGCAAAATGGCTTAGGACGCTCTGGAAGTTTCTATAAATTTTATTAATGCAACGCGCGTACTTTTCAGCATTGCGCAATTTTCTTTTCCAAGTATGTGTCACCATTTTTGTCGGTTATAGCATTGACTCTCATAAATAAAGGTTGGTTAATATGATAAAATCATATTTTGTAACATGTGATAGGAATATAAAATTTCCATCAAAAAATAATTTATTAATTTCTCTTCAATTGTAAAAATTTAAATTATAAAAATATTCAGTGTGGAAAATCATAAAAAATTAAATATATGTTTACGAGACAATATATAATAAGAGAGTAATAATGTATAATATCTATATATTTGAATAAAAAACCCAAAAATTATGAGTATATTAGATTTATGTTGCGTTTATATAAAATCAAATAAAAAATTTATATTAATGCTTTTATCTTTTATATTTCTTTTTAAAAGTTATTTAATTTGTTTGATTAGTTTCAATTTTTTTATTTTATCATGTGATTAAACAGCAGGTTCTTCAGATAGCCTGTTATGTAAGGTGTTTTTATATTTTCCTTTAAGAATGAGCACCCGAGTATTCGTTGGTGGATTAACATACCGGGTGAGAGAGCGCGACCTTGAGAAGTTCTTCCGGAAATATGGTAGAATCAAGGAGGTCGCTATGAAGAATGGATTTGCCTTTGTGGTAAGTCTAATGTGGTTCAATTGTTTTTTTACAGTATGGTAGGGACAAGGGTCTATGTCGGTGGACTTCCATATGGAACCAGGGAAAGAGACCTTGAGCGATTTTTCAGAGGCTACGGTCGTTTCCGCGATGTTCTCATCAAGAATGGTTATGGCTTTGTTGTAAGTACTTGTATTCAGCTGTAAACTCTTAACACTTTGCATTACTCATTTTGGTCTTGTAACACTGTTAGTCTTCTAAAATTGTTTGGCAATTTTCTGATTAATATAAATTTGCATTTTGAGATTTTAGAGCACATTCCTTGTAGAAAAACAAAAAATTGTTTTTTTTTTGTTTTTCATAATTGTCCTATAGTTACTTTTAAAAATGTTATATTGTACAAACAATTGCTATTAAATTTTATTTTTATATTATTTTATGTTACTGCGCTTCATATTGCAACTTTTTGCATTAATAAAGTTTTTTATTATTACAATTTTGACCAAACTGAGTAGACTGCATTGTGTTAAATTACAAATGCAACGATAACCTGAGTTGACCTGGCCTGAGCCCTGAACAAATTGGCTGTACTGTGGCTGTTTAGAGGAGCTGTGTGCTGCTTATCATCGATTATTCTGCAAAAGCTTTGTAAGTTATGTACAATTAGGGAAAGAGCTGTTTATTACAGGGCTATATTTTAGAAAAAAACTTATATATCTCAAGTTATAATACTTATATTAATTATACAAGTACTTATATTACTTCTCATCTTTTCTCGCACTTTGCAGTATTATCTGCCAATAAACAATTAGTCATATATTAAGTTAAATAATTTATTACTTTATTTTAAAATTTTGCAGGACACAATTGAAGAAAAAAGCTCTAAAATTATTTCATAATAATTTACACATATTAAATATTTATAATATGTTATGTACATGATTTACATTTTGTGAATAATTCAACTATATTTACAACGTGTATACAAATATATTGTAATATATTCGTAGAACAATAATGCATGCAAGTAATAATGAAGTAGCAGTTCATTTGCAGTATATTTCTAATCAATCAAAAATTTTTTTGTTACAGGAGTTTGATGACTATCGAGATGCCGATGATGCCGTGTACGAATTAAACGGAAAAGAGCTTTTAGGAGAAAGGTAATACAAATCTTTTACTTCTTGTATGAACATGTAACTAAGTAATAATACACATTAGGCGGAATGGTATAGGTGGCATGTTTGCATGTAACTAAATATATAGTTTCTTTTACAATCCATTTAATATATGTGGATTGTTTTCATGTTAATATTTCAATATTGTCATAATATTATTGGTACTGGGGATAGTTTCTTCTAATTAGACAAATATATTTTTTATTTTTTTAATTTTTTTAGTTTTATTTTTTATTTTTTTTATTTTTTTTTAGAAATGTACTGTAATTTCTACTTTATTAAAATTAACTATTATCCTAAAACATATAAATACGTGTAGTTTCTTTCTTTGGTCTTTTTTTGAAATTTAACACAATAAATATTTTACATTTTATCAGTAATTTTTTTGAGATTTTTTAAATTATTGTTGAAAGTAATAAAAACGTTTCTTTCTTGAAGAGTGTGTATGTGAGCCAATTTCTAATACATTAATATCAAGTGTGATATATATTTGAGCAGAACTGTGTTTATCTTGAGCAAACATATTTTGTCATTAAGTTGCTTTTGCTCAAGAGTAGATTTACACAAGAAGAGTAATAACATTGAAATAACGGAGAGAAGTTGTCTTATTTTTACATACATATAAATTTCTGTCGATAATTTGCTTGAGAAAAGTGGCAAAATATTCTATATGCTTTTTTCTTTTTTTGTTTGGTGTCTTATGTAAATATACTAGTGATATTAGAGCTTTTTGTCAACATGTAATTTAATAATGATAAAGCTGAAATATGCGCGCGCGCGTGTGGATGTGTGTGCGTGTGTGTACATATATATATAATTTTTTTTTTTAATTGCTTTTTTTCTACCTGTACCAGTAATATTATTGCTTTTTATTTCATTAAAATCATATATAATGCACAATTATCTGTTGGCATCAAGCAGACATTCTGTTATTGCTTTTGAGTTTGTTTTTAGTAAAACACGGCGTCTGTCCTCCAAATTAATAATTGGACTTTTCTTATGATAAGAGAAAAAAGTGCGTTTTTAAAAGCGTTTCAACTTACCGCCATTTTGAACTACTTCCATCAACTCCCCGAGTAGAAAATGATTATCGAAAGACTTAATATATGTATAATGCGTCAACGTCTGAAGAAAAAAAAATATTATATCGCTTCTTTTCTACTAAAGGGCATTTCACATTTTGTGCTTTTTCATGATTTTATTCTATGGTCCTTTATGTTTTTGCGTCTTGTGTTCTAAGAATAAAAAAAGGAAATTTCTAGTTTTTTATGGATTGCAGATTTAATCATGAAAAAGCTGATGGACGTGGTGAAACAGAATAAATTTGGTGATAAGTAGCGTTGTAAAGAAAGTCAACTTAGGGAACAACAGAAAGTCTATAAGAAAGACCACGAACGAACGAGTCAGAGGAGAGAGAGAGAGAGAGAGAGAGAGAGAGAGAGAGAGAGAGAGAGAGAGAGAGAGAGAAGGGGACAGCGCCCTCAGACGAGACTGGACGCTAGGAATACTGAGAGAGATAAAGCGAGAAGCAAAATATTTGAACGGATTTCGGGGAGAGAAGGCTGAGAAAAAGGAAAAGAGGAAGGAGGAAGGGAAGGAAACATCTTTAGAGACTAAGAATTAGTCGTGGACTTAGGCGGGGTTTTGTTGGGTGTGTTTCAGAGTGGCGGTGGAGATAGCACGGGGTGTTTCAGGGAGGCGAGGCGACCGTGGCTACGGACGCTCACGCTCCTGGAGAGACAAGTAAGCATATCCAATGTGTCTTGTTACAGAATTACTGTAGAGAGGGCCCGGGGGACACCTAGGGGTAGTGACCAGTGGCGCTATGGTGACTCCCGTGGTGGTTATGGGGACTCGAGGCGATCTGCGTAAGACACGCTATCCTTTTTTTTATTTTTATCAGAGAGCGATCATTATCCCCTCCTCCCCTGCAGGCGATCTGCTCGAAATGTGCGAAATCCGAACTGATTTATACGCTTTATTTATTCTTTTTCGAATTTTGTCTGTTTCTTTGTTCATACATTGAGGTTTTTGTATTATTATTTTTTATTTTTTTATTTTTTTTTTATTTTTTATTTTTTTTATTTTTTTTATCTCCTTACACACCTCGAGTCAGTCAATTTTAAATCGCGTGATTGATTTCGCACATTGTCCGCACAGGGAAGAACGTAATCTTGGATATTGATAAGCTCTACTTTAGAGAGAGCGTAGTAAACGAAAAAACAATCGCGTTGCAAGCTTTTCTTGCTTTCGCGTGTGTATACAAAAAAAATCTAGTTTCATTAGACAACAAAAAAAGAAAATTTTATCTTTTTAATTGGTTGTCTTGGATTTGACTGCTCTTCCAAGTACGTCGAATTTTTTCAAAGTTCTCGCCGCGTTTTGTTCGGAGAAAAGTGATAGCACAAAGTAAAACGCCTAGTGATACCCTCCCAAACATTATTGTTTATTGCTGGTAGTTGAAGACAAAGAGTGAAGCGATGTAATTGGCGACTAATAGATGTGTCGTATTGTGTTTGTTACAGCCGAGACGATATGCGGCACGACAGGTACGCTATTGCTGCATTTTGAATAGATTTGATTCGATTGGAACAGGTGATTGATTGTGTGCCTGAGCAATGAGTGCAGATCTGTAGTTATTTGCTGAAGGTTTTACCGACGATCCGTTATTTCTGTTCACATGACATCCCTTTTTGCAGAGATAGTGTGAACAGAAACACGAGGACTGCATCTAGCTACAAGCAATCATTGCCCAGGTACATACATCCAATGTTATGCTCTAACGATTTACAACTTTTAAACTTATACACAAACTTTGTTGTTTCAAGTAAAAAAATTTAAATTTATATCAATTCTTGCGTTTTCAATATTTTTATTCGCTATATTAACGTAAAGTCAGGTCCAAGACAAACCTGCTTGCTCTAGAGATATGCATTTGGATAATAGCCGGATTTTTCCTATTGTAGATACGGTCCGCCAACCCGCACCGAGTACCGTCTCACCGTGGAGAATTTGTCCAGTCGGGTTAGTTGGCAGGTAAGCAGCGTCTGTATTTTGCATTTCTTTCTCTTGCAATTTTTATACTTTCGGTGTCTTCATTAGTTTGATCAGTGCTTGAGATACCGGAGAAAAAAACGTTGCACTTCTTTCTTATAGGTTTTTCCGAATTTTGTATATCGCTGAATGTCTAACTTTCTTTTTTTTTAATCGAATTTTTCCACAGTCGTTTATGTGCATCAAATTCCGCGCCGGATAGTTTTTTTTTCTTTTTTTTCTTCTGTGCTCTGTTGTATTTTACTTTCATTTGTTTACAAAAAGAGCCTATTTTTGGAAAAAATAAAAAAGATGTAAGATTTTGATCAAGTAAGTCTGTGGCAAATGTTAAAGTCCAATTTTTATAATAAATGAGTTAGTCTGTAAAACTGAAAGGACAAACTGAAAGAGATTACGTATAAACAACAGAGATTTTCGAATTAGTGCGTGAGATGCAAAACACACTATATCCAGTAAAATGAGAACATAGGCATATGTGAGAAAAACTCCGAGCAATCTTCCAATTCGTACACCAGACGTGAGAAACAAATAGACGACAACCAACAACTGGATGAAGAGGCTCAACGGATGCCATGGACAAAGAGAGACGTAAAGCTTCAATACCAAGCAACGAAATATGGAGTAGATACAGATACGATGCAAACAACATGTGGGAAATACCAGGACACAAGTAAACGCTTCTAAGCTGAGAACCGATCGGAGAAAGCTTCAAAAAAGCTTTATATTTATACCGACGATTTGAGAAAAATGCAGAAATACCTTATACATATGAAACCAAGTCTTACTTGATCAATTTACATTGCGTATATATTCGTATATAATCTATATCTATCGTTGCACTTTCCCGATGATTGGTTGCAAATATTTGACGAAAATTTATATATATATATATATATGTATACATGTATATGTGTGTGTGTGTGTGTGTGTATATATATATATATATATATATATATATGTGTGTATGTATGTATATATATATAATATATATATATAATATATATATATATATATATATTTCTCTCACACTCAAGTCGAGTCTTGATTGTTCGACGATTTACTTTTTCAATTTATTATTTCATTTACGTTCTCTCCCGGCCAGCAGTTTTGAGAAAAAACAAAATAAAATTGATGTTCTTTCCGAAGAGCCATGTCCTCTTCGCCGAGGAGGGGCCGACCGGTAGGGCCAATAGAGAGACTGATGATGTGCGATGATAGAGATGACGATGCACGCGATGGGCCCGCCTTGAGGTCAAGTGGCACCAGGTTGGTTTCTGAGGTGTCCCGGTGTGACAGAGAGAGCCGCGCGGCACTGGGGTGTACATCTACCATCACCTATCTACCGCCATGCTCTGCTACTCGCGCGCAAGCGATACGTGGTGAAAGATCCCAGTAATAGGGTTATTGTGCGATACTCCGATCCTTCATCGTGTAATTGCTGGGGAAAAACCGAAAGAAAGAGAGAGAGAAAGAGAGAGACTCAACTGCCGCTCTTCTACTTTAATCGTCTGGGAAACATTTGTTTACGTAAAAACAACTTCCACCAACCAAATACATTACCACACATCGATATGGTCATGTCATCACTATTACAACCTTCACCCATTACCACCATCATCATCATAACCACTCCGTCTATCACTATCACTCTATTCATTATTATCACATCTATCATTCTACCGTGTGTGACTGTTTGTCATTGCTATTGGTACGCCATGCAACCTAAGCCATCTAGTAAGTCAGGCAGCGGCCACACCCATGAGGGCATACGCGGACCGAAACGAACCCGAACCATCCGCGACTACGCCACACAGATCCGTTCGACCCGACCGAGCGTCTCTGGCCTTTCTCTCTGTCCGTAAGCAAGGTGGTGCTTGGGCCCAAGGTAAATGCGTCACCTTAACCGAGTGTACTATTAGATATACACATATATATCTATTATAATTATATACACTTAAAAAACGTGTCTTGTTCACATATGTATATTACGTTATATACACCACATAATATGTATGCCTATATTACCTATCTAATTATTTCATATTACTGTGCACCATAGCTCAGAAGTTGCGTATGTCGTTGAGACGTTTTACGATGCTCGCAGCAAAACTCGGAGATAAGGAACCATCATATAATAAAATTTCTGTGCTCGAAATTAGACATCTTTACTTGATTCTAAAGGTTAAGTTTTTGCATATTTTGTCACACTTCGAGTCGCTTGTCATTTATTACGAAAAATGCCTTTCCGTCGCGCCTACGCGCCTCCGATCAGAGCTTCACACGTTAGAACAATAAGAGATCAACTTTTCTTTATGCAAAGCAATTGTGTATCATTACTCTCTCTATCTTTTAGCTATAACATGCGCGAGAAACGATATTTAAAAAAAATTCGTACATCACAACAAAAATAATATCTTCAAAAATGGTACAGGAGCATTTTTCTTTTTTTGCTTTTTTTCTACGACGTGGGAACAATCAGATCCTGAGTGACGTCGAGCATCGAATTTTAGAAAGGAAATCCTGGAGCAGACATTCGTATTCTTTACTGTGTAATGGTTGGAATACACAAGCATCTATCCATTGAATATTTTCGCAACACTAAAGTCGGTCCTGGTTCCCACAAACAGAAATAGAGTGAGAAAGAGACAAACACAGAGAGATAAAATGGTACAAGAACATTTTCCAGTAATAAATGAACATAATGGACCAAGACGATATCCATCTTATTCGCTGATTATACCTCTTATAAGAAATGAACGTGAAGTTCTAAGAGTATTCAAGCGTAATGCAGAAGAGACAACATGGACAAAATAGAAAAGAAGACCAAGGAAGGAAATATCGCAACCACGCAACATCGAAAAGGAAAGACCAACGAAAAAATCAAACGAGAGATCTTTGGGTGCTCTTGATTTAATTTCTAGCAAAAGTTAACATAATTTTTAATTTCTCTTTTTGCTTGATCTAATTTTTTTTCTTTACGCTTCCAAGTCTTAATTTTGTTTATTGTGATGCAAAATTGTACAAATTTTTGATGAACTCATTTTCTTTTCAAAAGTTTATTACGTAATGCATATCTACAATTTTTAATATATTCTTTATAGTAATTTTTCTATATATTTCTAGTTTTGTTTTTTCTTAGAAAAAAGACTTATAACTCAAATAAATAATATATTGAAAGTTTAAGAACTATGTTTTTTTTTTGAGTTTTGTTTTTTTTTTGGTTTTTGTTTTTTTTGGTTTTTGTTTTTGTATTTGTATGGACCAATGTTTTCAGCAGATATGTCAAATAAGTTTTCATTTATTATTTGTAATTGAAATTGTGAGCCGTTCTGCAGAGAAAGAAAATTATTTTGAAGTGTTTTGTAACAAACAAACGTTACATTCTGCAGAACGGAGGTGCATATAACGTTGTAGCTATTCTGTTTCAAAAATTGAATTGCATAAAAAGAAAGGTTGCATCGGATCGCAGATACTAAATTCGAGCACGTTTATAATATCAACACTGAAGACTTGGGCAGATCTAGATAGTGCTCTGATATGCTCGCTCTTTTTTTTAGTAGAATAAACTTGTAGATAACCTTTCAGGAGTAAGAGATCTCGGAATAGAATACATGTAACGTATGAGTGCACAGGATATATTTTAACCTGCGCGATACATCAGACTAGGAACACAGTGTAGTAAATTTCCATACGTAACTACTAATTCTAAATTTATCCGCGTATATTTATGCAATTTTATGTATGGAATGTTAATTCTGGATCTTGTGTAATGTTCAGGATCTGAAGGATTACATGAGACAAGCTGGTGAAGTTACGTACGCTGACGCTCATAAGCAACGTAGAAACGAGGGGTAAGCAAAAACCATTTTAATACTTGATTACATTTAATAAAAATAAAACTTAAATGTCTATATTATTTTTAATTATGAAAATTTTGATGATTTTGTAGAGTTGTTGAATTTGCTACATATTCCGATTTGAAGAATGCTATCGATAAGTTGGATGATACAGAATTGAATGGCCGTAGAATACGGCTAATCGAAGACAAGAGACGTGGTCGGCGCTCACGATCATCAAGCTCGAGATCACGATCGCGATCTCGATCAAGATCTCGCCGACGATCACGCTCTCGTTCAAGGTATAATCGTCGTTCTCGATCCCGATCAAGGTACTGTCGGGGCGACGTTTTACGTCACCTATTATTTCTATTATAATTTATTTTCAATTAGATATACTTGTGTTTATTAGAGTTTGTTTTGCAATCTGTATAACACAACTGATTGGTTTGTTATTTTTCTTTAATTTTGTATTGTTTATTTCTAATTTAAATATTTGAAGTATTTTTGTTAAATATATTTTATTTTATTTTGCATATAAATTTTATTTTTTGTTCTTTTATTTTCATTTTTCTTTGACTATACAATAAAGTCGAAGTTTTGTCTTTCACGTATTGTCACAAAACTTATCGCATAACGAGATGGTTCTGCGACTATAGCAAATCTTAGTTGAAAAAACATTGATTATGTCTTGTTTTCTGTAATATAGAAGCCGCCGCAGTTCTCGCAGTCGCAGCCGCCGTAGCAGTCGCTCCAAATCAAGAGCGCATTCGAAGTCCAAGTCCAAATCTAAATCCAAATCCCCCGAACGCAGTCGCTCACGTTCTAAATCCAAGTAAGTGTCTTATCTAGAAAAGACGTTGGAATATTTTTTTGTCACACTAGTCTCTTTATCACAGTTTAGTCGTTTGTTTTGTTCATGACTATGTTGGTATGTTTATTTCATTTGTTTTATTTTTTTCTTGCGCAGTTGTCGAGCGTCACAGTCACAGTACACTCATTCCCATTTATTATTGGCATTGTTTTTGGGCTGGCTACGTGCCTTGAGCTCTCAACGCTTTAAATCACGCTTAAACACGCGTTGTCTCACTTGTTCACTACCGCGTCGCGTGCTTGAAAAGCAACAGAAGAGAAATCGTGTTTCTTTGTATTTTGTACTTTCTTTGTACTTTTCGTCCCCCTTTCATTTTTTAAAACTATAATTTTGCAGATCAAGAGACCGCTCAAAGTCGAAATCTAAGTCAAAGTCCAAATCCAGATCTCGTTCTAGGTCCAAGGCTGAGAGGTCAAAGTCCAGGTCGCAGTCCAAATCCAAAGCCAAGTCTCCCTCAAAGTGAGTCCTTTCTCGCTTTTGACTGTTTCTCTAATGTCGATGTACTTTGCGCAAGAAAAGCAAACGACCTCTCTTTGGTGTGACAACGCGATTCAATTTCCGATGTCGTTTTTTTTGTTGTTTTAGGGATAGATCGAGCCGCGAACGCTCTCGTGGCGATCGATCCAGATCCCGGTCAGGAAGCAAACACAGCAAGAGCCGGAGTCGTTCTCGCTCACCTATGAACGGCGATAAGTCCCCAGAGAGCAGCAAGCAGAAAGCTGACTGAAAGCTGAATAGGGAGCAGTGATGAAGAAACAAACCTCTATCTTTTTTTTCCTTTTTTTTAAATATTGAATCAGATTTAAACCGTCATGGCTTACAATTTTTGATCGTTAATTGTAACAAACAAATAAAATTGTACGTTAAGTCTATACACATATTACACGTTACAAAAGTCTTATCACCTCCAAAAACTTGGAATATTTTAAGTACTACCGCTTACTTTTAACGATCACGCTATGTTTAAATAGAGTCAATGATTTTTTTTTCATTGAAACTGGCTTATTTTCATTGAAACTGTCCATATTGGTCGTGATCTTTTTTTTTTTTTTTTTTTTTTTTTTTTTTTTTTTTTTTTTTTTTTTTTTTTTTTTTTTTTTTTTTTTTTTTTTTTTTTTTTTTTTT
>QVNV01011301.1:0-20910 GCA_014825455.1 Pseudomyrmex pallidus | reverse complement strand
TTAAATCAATTAATGTGATAAACATGTTGTTTTTTATGTATCTGTTTTTATATGTTATTGTTTGAAGAAATTATATTATAGGGGTTGGTATTGGTGTGATTTTTGGATCCTTAATAATCGGTTATGCACGTAATCCCTCCCTGAAACAGCAGTTCTTTACCTACGCTATCCTTGGATTTGCATTGTCAGAAGCAATAGCTCTGTTTAGTTTGATGATAGCACTACTCATATTATTTGCATTCTGAATCCAACTCCTTCAAGCCTCCAGAGATTTCCTTCTACTGAAAGTAATGTTATAAGTTATCATCATCAATTTCTCAACTCCACTCCTAGTGTTCTTGTGTCTCCTCGTGCAATTATGTAATTTACACATATATGTATGTATATATATATGTGTATCTTGTAGGTTAGTGTGAAAAATAATATCAAATGGTCGTCAAATCATTCCAGGTGCCGGCATTGGATCCGTATTCGGTTCCTTGATTATTGGCTATGCAAGGAATCCCTCCTTGAAGCAGCAGTTATTCTCATACGCCATCTTAGGATTTGCCCTGTCCGAGGCCATGGGTCTCTTCTGTCTTATGATGGCGTTCTTGCTTCTTTTCGCCTTCTAAGTCATAATAAGCATAAGAAAGTGCTGATATAGTATAGTGCGTCACTGCCAAGACAGCGTTGTCCGGATCCATGGGAAAAAGGGCAGCGGCTGTCTCTGGTACGCGGGATGCCATGAAATCATTAGAGAAGCTCGGATCATTTTTCCGTGGTTCGGGTGGGTTGCGACGGTACGACAATGAAGACACACGGGAGCTGTAAATGCAGTTAACGTCGTTTAAGTGCGGACCGTCTCAGCTGTCCAAGCCTTCAGCTTGTTCGTAATTATTTCATGGCCTACTGACCTCATTGTAGCGTTATAAACTCACATTGTTATAAAAAAAAAATACTGAATTTCTCAATTATTAAACAAACGAATAAGATACATATATATAAATATATATTATTGACAGTTAATTAAAAGTGAAAGAAAAAAAAACACAAACGGCATCTGCATTTTCATGTGCAAACGTACATTATTCACTTTGTTAGTGTTCTGCTACGACAGTAACAGAACACTTAGGTCGATCTTCTCGTCATTTAAGAAATTCATCATTGTTGTGCCGTCGCGTACGCACGTTGTTAAGGCAATTCTCGACGATAAGAAAAAAAACTTCATTGTACAGTGAAACGAATAAACAACTTTGTCGTGAACATGGATCTTTCGCAAATATTTGTTTACAATTTTTCCTCTGTGGTGGGATCTTTTTTTTTTTGTGTGTTTGAAGTCGTCTCGTTTACAGATGACTGCAATTTTAAAAACTTGAATCTAAGTACGATAGTTTATATAAAAGCGTTTTTATGTGAAATAAAATATTTTACAGTATCTCTAATAAAAGCTTTAGAGATATAGAGAGAAGGGGGAGTGTGACTTGATTCACAGATACACGAAATGTACATGACTACAATTCTATCGTATTCAATTTATTTACTTTAATATGATACATCTAATGGATTTTTACTCTAAGTATATGTGAAGCATGAAACTGTAAAATTATCATACAGTAATGAAAAAAAAGGGAAATTATCACAATAAGCTTAGGCATTGTGGATATGACGGAGCTAACACCTTGAGTTAAAATGAATGATATAAAAAAAAAAAAAATGAAAATTTAGCTTTACTTTTTTTTTCTTTTTTCATACATCGATTTTTCTTTACACACACGAACTTATATAAGTGTCTCTTAAAAATAGAATCTTTAACGTTGAAATATATATATGTAATCAACAGTTGATATTTTCGCTGTTCCTCCAACTATTAAACTTCTCAAGTTGTGTGTGTGTGTGTGTGTGTGTGTGTGTGTTTAAAGCGAAGATAATTCGTTCTTTTCTTAGATGTGGTCTCGAGTGCGATGCGCATATGCACCGCGACACGTAAATGTCCTGCGAAGCTTCCTAGGAAGGTTCTCTCTCATGTTTGCGTTAATGCACGTGTACACCACACCGTGCAAAGACGAGGTTTAAATATACATATTTATAGCGCTAGAAAAAAGCCCATGTATGTACAGGCTTTTGCTGGATCATTATTTGGCAGTGTTTAATTGTTCCAGGAGGTTTTCCCTTTCCTTCAGACACGCCCACGCTTTCTCCTGATCCTTCCTCGACAACGGTACCTTCCTCTGTTTCGCAAGAGTCAACTTCTTGTAATGTTCTATCACTTCGTTATCAGCCACGCTGATCTTTCGTTTCAACAACTGTCTCTTGCTTTCCTCCTGGGCCAGATTCAACAGTCTTTTCAGTTGCGTGACGTTGTGACTCGACAGTGCGGCGAGTTCCTGTTGACATCTCTTGATCTCCGCGAGAATCTCGTCGTCCTCCTGATTCTTCTTCTGCGTGTCGGGCTCCAAGATTCCCTGGTCGATCAGCTCCTTGCGCATCCGCAGTTCCAAATTCATGGAATTCTGAATGGTCAGATCTCTCAGAACGGGCGGATCTCCGTCCCGGAATAATTTGGTCTCCGTGTTGTTGTTCGCGACGTAAACGTTCTCCTCCATAAGTGCGGTGACCAATCTTTGCGTGATCGGTCCCACCGATATAACGTTGGCCGCGATACCGTTGGTCTTTTTCTCGCTCTTTGTGATCAAATTTGCTACGTCTGTGTTGCGACTCTTCTTCTTCTCTCTATTTGGGTTTGCTGCGTCTTCTTCCTGCAGCAGATCGTTATGTGCCCACATATAGCTGTAGTGACGGCCCAGGGGTGGGATCTTCTTGAATTCGCTTATGTCACTGTGCGTGGTAATAAGTTCTTCCAACAACTTAATATCATCAGGCATGATGTCGGTGCAGTAAGGATCTACCGAGGCCCAGAACTTATTGGGTATGTCATTTTTTGGTAAAAACTTTGGTGCGTCTGATTTGGATCCCTCAATTCTTGAAATGTCGTGCAAATTTGGCACCACCTGACTGGCTGAGCTTCCCACAGTTTTCTGTTTGAAGAGCTTTGTGTGCAGAGGTGACTGGCTCTTCGTGTTGATGTCCTTTGGCTTGAATTTCTCTTCGCGCACCTTTTTGTCAAGCAAAGACAGTCCCTTTCCACTCTTCGATCGTCTGTCTCTTCGTTCCTCCGCCGACAGGTTGGAGATCTCCTCCTGGAGATTGCGATGTCGCACAACAACTGCTGACAGTAGTGTCTCCAGTTCCAGTTGCAGGGTGTCGAGGTCGTCCATGCCAACACCCTCTTCTGGCGTGCGCTTCAGGATGCTGGTGTACTTGGGCAATTGTTTGCTATCGACTGTTTTTAAAATGACCTGGGACGTGGTTGGTTCTGATGTCTCCGAGGTTGTATCGGTGGCTGCCACCGAGGACTGCGCGCTCTTCCCGGACTCGCGCACCTTGAGAATGGTCTTCTTCGAGCTCTGTTTCCCCTTTCCTGACATATTCCCGAGTAGATTGTGATAGTCGATACTGGAGACAAAAATATAATACAGCATGAGAAGCTGTTATCTTCGCGACTCTTGACGAGTCATTCCAAATATCGTGTTTACGTCCGCAATAGTCACTTAATTGCGTTCAATTTCCCAACATTCAACGATCGCGAAACAGTGCGATAATTATTATTTGGAGTATTGTCGAATATATATGCATTTTCTCACCTTTAAACATAAGATATATCTCTGTTATTTATGAACAATATCTCATAAAAGTCTGCGGACAGTAATTTAGGTTATAATCATGGTTATAGTCTTGTCATAAACGTGAGTTGACTCGAACACCTCATGCGGCGAAACGAGAAAACTGTTCTAGGGATGTTTTATCGATTTCGAAGTAATCTATTGGTTTCCTCAACTGAATCCTGAATTATCAGCTGCGTTCAGATCAAGACAGCTTACCGCCATTATCAGCTGATTCCCACAAAAAAGCTGACGAATATCGCAAACTGATCGCAATTTATCGCCGATTTCAATATAATCTGGTACGATTTCACAGTTCGATAATTAAATCCGTAGGAAAACTCAATTAAAATCGCTACTCGAGAACCGGCACTAGTTTTAAGGTTAGAAACTCTTTTGTTTATATTGCAATGTACATATTGTTGCAATTTATAACTGTAGACGTCAAATTTCTGAAATTAGTAAAAAGTTCCTGACAAAACGTAAATTAGTATCTTGTTTGCGTGACGGTTACGTATTTTCTTTTGCAACATTTTTTTTTCAGGTAATAATAAAAGTGGAAGATGTTTACGCAATCTTTCATCCTTTACGTTGCTCTTGTTTGTTGCACACTGATATTTGTAAGAATATACTTCCTGATATTTATGAAACGTCACAAACCCAGAGAAAAGTCCTCTCCAGTTAAAACAATGATAATATTAGGATCAGGTGGACACACAGCTGAGATGCTTCGTATTGTCGAGCGTTTAAACGTCAAAAACTACTCGCCTAGAGTATACGTTCACGCGCAAACGGACACACTCAGTTCTGAGAAAGTGAGAGACCTGGAGGCTGGCAATAAAGATTACAACATTGTGGACATTTACAGAAGTCGGGAAGTTCGACAGTCATACTTCACATCAGTTTGGACTACTGTGCTCGCCACACTGGACAGTATTCCGATCTTGTGGAGGGAAAAACCAGAACTTGTATTGTGCAACGGCCCAGGCACTTGTGTTCCTTTATGTGTTGTAGCATTTCTGCTTAAAGCGCTATGCTTCTCACAAACTGTTATTGTGTTTATTGAAAGTTTCTGCAGAGTTAAGACTTTTTCTTTAACAGGAAAAATTTTGTATTACTTAGCTGATTATGTGATTGTTCAGTGGGCATATTTGAGTAAGCCTGTTTATAGTAGAAGCATCTTTTTGTAAACAGAGAGACCTTTCCATTATATCAAGTTCTAATTGCATTTGTGAGAAGCAACTTTCAAACAATGACTCATAGTGCTTCTATGATAACACTTCCTTTTGAATTATTAATGAAGGAATTAGAACATATACCAATTGAAATAAAACTGCACTTAACGTCAATAATCAACATGCTGCATACATCTGACAAACTATTGTAAATATCAATACTTATATATAATTTATCAAAAATATAAAAACTATTATATAAACATTTTTATTGTAATATATATATATTAACATATGTGCTCACAAACTCTGTTCTTAAAAGAACTCAAGAGAAATGGATAAGTACTTCGATAACAAGAGTGGAAGCTTGTTTAGATCGCACATGGGAAACATTGAATTCAGGCTATTGGAAAGATGTTCCTATAGAACACAGATACTGCTATACTTTATGTACTGTTATAAAGGTATACAAATATTTGTGCGTGTGTGAAGAACTGTCACTTGGAGTTACAATTAATATACTTTTAGGCAATATTGTTAGAGCTTCAGTACAAAGTTACTGCTGATAACTTGAAAGATAAAGAGAAAGAAAAGATTGTGCTGAAGAATATTATTAATCAAATTGACAGAGGCATTTTGTTAGGTGCACCACTTTCCAGTGTACCAAATTTATTGACAAATATCGCTACCAAGTTAAACAACTGTTGTACTGGTAAAACTTTTAATATAACAATCATAGATACACAAATGGACAATTGTACACAATATAAATTTTAAAAATTTTATCAGAAGACTCTGGTACCACAAATACCAAAGAAATTTCAATTAATCACGAAGGAACGAACTTTTTAATATCTAATTATCCGGAGAGATACTTTGAGAAACCATCAATGGAGACATTTTACAATAAAATTTTTATGCTCAAATTTCCCGCTATACTAACAGGTACATAAATCGTAATCATTAATCAATTATATAAAATATATAATTGACTAATTACAAATATAATTCAACTAGGTTGCATAAGTCACTGGAAAGCATTAACGTTGTGGAAAAATTCCGATTACTTGAATAAGATTGCGGGAACTCGCACGGTGCCGATTGAGATTGGATCTCGTTACACCGAAGAAGACTGGACGCAGCATCTAGTTAATTTTTCCGAATTTTTACAAAACCACATTATCGGAAGCAATAGTCAAGTTGGTTATTTAGCGCAACATCAGTTGTTTGAACAGGTGTGTTGCGCATTTGATTTTATCTTTGTAGAAACGTAATTTTGAAAATAATTCCAGATACCTGAATTGAAAGAAGATTTTGAAATACCGGAATATTGCTGTTTTTCTGATACTGAGGACAGTGATGATGTAAATTCGCCAGAGGTTGACGTAAACGCTTGGTTTGGCCCTGCCAACACAGTGTCACCTTTGCACTTTGATCCAAAACATAATCTCCTCTCTCAGGTGATGGCTAATTATCGAAGGTTACTTGAGTCGTAGTGAAAGTTATTTTTCTTTAGTTAAAAGTCGTATTTTATTTGTTTCTTTTCAGGTGTTTGGTTACAAAAGAGTTATCTTGTATTCTCCATCTGAGACAGATAATCTGTATCCTTACGATACGAAGTTGCTTAACAATACCGCACAGGTAGATCCGGTAAGACCCGATTACGATAAATGGCCAAAATTTCGCAAAGCAAACGGCATGACTTTTTACTTGAAACCCGGAGAAATGTTGTACATCCCGCCAAAGTGGTGGCATCATGTCACGTCCCTTTCTCCGAGCTTTTCGATTAGTTTCTGGTGGAACTGATGTGTTGTACTTTACTACATCACGTCATGTAATATTACAATAAAAATTATATTTATACACGGAAGAGCGATATCTTTCAGAGATCTCATTGTAAATAAAAGAGTAAGTCACCACACATACAATAAAAATCAATCCCAACCGAATACAATCAACCAAGCTTGTCATGTTCAGAAATTATTGATCTTAATTTAAAAAATTTATTGGATTTTCAATAATTATAAAGTAATGTTTTATTTCACACGTGTGTAATTTAATATTCGTTAACTTTAGAATTGAGCGCATCAATATACATTATGCAATGAGAAGAAAAGTTTAATATTAACAGAAGTGTAACATTTGTGTATTAAAATAAACATTGCATATGTTTTTGTAGATTTGAGAGTAATTGTTACGTGTGCTAGCGCTTCGGAATGTTAACACGGCTTGCTAAACAAAGCCATAGTATATAGGAGAGCTTAACAAAAATAACATAGTACTGTCTATTAATATCCGGCGGTCTACGTCTTCAGCATGGTGCTTACAGAGCGTGCATGTACATAGAAGCTTGTCAAAAGAGAGTATACAGTTTATTATTTAGTAATGACGACAGAGGACGCATTCCCACCGATCATTAGGCTCCAGGTAAAAAAAAAAAAAAAAAAAACAACCGCCTGCTAATTAACATTCGATCCCGTCGCGACATCGAGACCGCTATCTTTAACTCACCTACTGAGAATCTGCACTACACGCAGAGGACACGATAATTTTAAAATTTGACAGTTTGTGCAACAGTTTTATGCAAGATGTCCAACACTATCACCTAACGCTAACAAACAGACAATTTAATCACCTATGTGGCAATGTTACACATTAACAAGTGCAAGTATTGTGCGTGTCGCGTTAAGTAATTGACAAGTTCTGGCTCGTGCTGTTCTTGTAACAAGTGCGGATCAACAACGTGAATCTAATAAACGCAATTGAGATGCGGAATGACTGAAAATCAGCTGATATCGCGCTATCGGACCCCACGTAAACGCTTACGATGATTATTGGACGTCGTCCAATAAGCGATAGCTCGACGCTATTTTTAGAAATATCTGTCAGAGCTTTCGGAAGCGACGTTTTTATCGAAAAAGCGCGATTGTGTCGTGCTCTGTATAATGTATCGTGTAAACAAATCTGTCTCTCTCTGGAAAATTGATTCGAACTCGAACGACCGGAGATCTGGTCTTGGATGTTTTATGTAAAAGTTGCAGAGAGAAAGAAGAAGTAATTCACGTTGATATTCACTTTGCGAGATAAATTCTCTGAGGTGAGATTATGTGAAATCTCACGGCCGATTGCTGCGCGAGAGAAAATTAAGGGAACAAGTGCGGCAGCGCGCTGAAGTCGCCGGGGGGTCACGGCCTTGGATGAAGTCACGCGAGTTGCAAGGTTGTTATATTGTGGAGGGTTGTATTCGCGCGACGGGGCGACACGCATATATGCATGTTGTTCTTCCTACTTGGACGACCCGCACATACTGTAAAGACTTTATTGATCGCAGGGCATAGCTGTCTGATTCTTTCGGACGCAATTAGGACAATTTCGATGCGTTTGTCGGAACAATCGTTTCTCGTTAAATCCAGTACTTTTCTTGCGAGGTGTAGCACAATTGGTGTGTTGTATTTATATACACGTAGCTTTTCAAGACATTATATTCCGCATACAATAGATCTTTTGTCGCGTATATTAAGAGAAAATTTAAATTTGAATTTCAAATATTGTTCATATTGTTCTCTTGTTTTCTAGATATAGAAATTAAAAAAAAAGAAAACAATGCTACGAGCTTCTCGTATTGCGCGCAACACGTTATATCCATTTTTCCTGAAGAAAACCCTGTGCGTGTTTTCTCGGTATATTCACAATCAGGTGTTTTTTTACATTCAATAGCTCCAGGCGTATAGACGTTGTTTGCACGTGGCGACGCAAGATTCACCACCTGCACCAATCTCGCGCGCGCTAAAGTCGGTATCCGGATGGTCTCCCACCTATCCTGTCGGTCGTAATCCTACCCCCCACGACGGTGAGACCCTACGGGGAAAATCCACCACCACACACGTTCTTTAACATAACGCCTCCTATAAACCGTGTCCGCTATAGAACGTGGACACAAGATTGAGGGGGAAAGATCCGGAGGATATAGAGCGAGGGTGATGGAATGAAATGGAAAACATGCGTGCCAAGAAATGGAAGGTGAGATACATCGGGAGAAAAATGTTCGGAATCTTAACTTTTTCAATTTTGATCAGAGAGAAGGAGAGATAAGAAGTTTATAAAATAGACGAACACATTATGTTTAATTGTGATTCCGTCTTGTTTATTTTCTACTAAACTTTTTCTCAATTCTCAAATAATCTTTGAATCTAAATGATTCTATCTTTTCTATTTGTGGACAATATTGCAGATAAGATTTTCAACAACATTTTTATAGAAAAATTGTTAAAGATGAAGTACAAAACGATATATCGTAGAACTACAAAAATATTATATTTTAGAGATATAAAACCACGTTATATTTCGTAGATAAACAAGATCTTCGAGATTTCTCAAGACAGGCCAAGGTTTCAATAACAGCGAGAGAAATTTTTACCGAAAAAGTGGCACATAGGAAGCGCAGTATGTGACAGAGGATGTGAGAAAGAAGACGAGAGAGTGAGAGAGAAAGAGAACGCGGCGCTAATGGAAAGAACAGACGATATGCCACTCACGGAGGGTGCGAGCGAGCCGGCGACCGCCACCTTCACCGCTCACCCCGCTTGACGCGAACCACCCCCGTCGCGGCGTTCCCTCTATATGCGAGATCGTTGTCGCTCGAGTTTGCGCGGTCGCGTGCTCGCGCAGGGCGGCTCCTATCCGCCCGTGACGCTCTATCTCTTCCTTCTGCGTTATTCGTGCGCACCCCCGGGGGTTGGTGTGCACAAATGGTGGCGTAACGCGCGCGTGGTCGGCGCGTTCGACGGAGAAAACGAAAGCGTCCTGTGCGTGAGCGCGGCCGACGACGCTGACGGTGCAGTCGCGGATACGTTTTCCTTGGCCGAGCCGTTGTTCGCAATGGTCACCGACAATATTAGTCAGGTACAGTTTCCGGAATACGAAGAAAGCGGTGTAGCGGTCGGAACCGGCATCTTGCACCCTCTCCTCCTCCGCCTCGCTCTTCCTCACCCTCTTTCTTTCTGTTCTACCCGAATCGACCGATCGAAGGAGATGAAGCATGTGGAATTTTCGAGCACACTCGTTACTCGCAGTTGTAAATTCAATCGCCGGATTCGTCGTTGGCACGAGAAGCTCGTTCAAAGTGTTGTTAATCAGAAATTACGAGCGTCGTAATTACGAGTGACGGCTGATCGCGACGGCCGGCCGTCCAAGTGTGTTAAACGCGAAGCTCCGTCGCAGTTGTTGCTATTTCAATTAATTAAAAGGAAAGGTGATAAATCTCACGGGACGCGATTGTTAAGTTTTCATTTATTATCGCAGAAATAATCCTCGCGCGTGCAACGAGACGAGTATTCGATTTTTGACGTCGTTAGAATTGGTGCCGGTTTCCAATTGGTGAATCTTATCAGCGCGTTATGGGATGTCGCGCGAGTGCATTTATCTATTTCCTCTTCATTAGACACGTTCGTCATCCGTTTCTGAACGGATTGTCGAGTGGAGTTTTTTCTTCAAAGGATATCAATTTTGGGAGCAAACGTAGAAGGGTTGAAAATCGAGCAAGTCGAGGCCGTTTTAATTGCGACAACCGGCGAGTGTGTCGGTGCGGACGAAGGGCGACCGATAAGCGGTAAGAACGCGATTTGATAAGATGCGCGTTGCAGGAACCGGCAGGAACGACCGGCCGCCGAAAGGTCAGGGTGACGGGGAGTTATAGCGTGCGCGCCAATAGGGTCGGTTCGAACCACCACCTGGCCACCGATGTGATTCCTTATCGCGATGAATCACAGAGGGACGCGCGGACGGGGAGAGCCGAGGGGTATTCTTGGAGATTTTTATTTCCTGAGAAAATAAATGAAGTTTGCCGAGGAAATCGTTAACACCACATTGGCTAAAATCCGTCTTTTTTTATCAAAAGATTTTCTCGCAGCGATCACAAATGATATTTGAGACATTCTTTAAATTTTTAATTAATTTCTATTATTACACATAGTTTTTTAATGTATAATGGTTGATTTTTAATGAAGATAATAACACAAAGTGGACATTAAAAAAGTAAAGGAGAGAAGACAAAGAGTTGCATGACTCTGTGCAAACTGGGTTACTTATACATCACATCTATATATAATAACCGGTATTACGCACCTTTGCCTTTTTATTATAATACACCTTCGTCACCCCTCTGTTTTCCACATTGTTCTTTTTTTACAAGTAAGCACGAACTTCGACGTTTTTGCTTGCCCCTTTTCACTTCACTCTAACGAAATAATAAAATTTTTGCATTCAGGCTGATGACACGACAGCATTTCTCCGCGCTGCTCGGTCCGGCAACCTTGAGAAAGTGGTCGAGTTTCTCGACACCGACTTAGATATTAACACAGCCAACTCGGTAAGCATCTACGTGCGCGTTTGTCATCATCGTATCCGCGTAATTTCAATTTTTTTAAATAAAAATCACGAACATAAATGTTACAACGAAGAAATACACGAATTGGAAAAAAAAAATGAAATAATATGAAAAATCTGTTCACGTTGCAGAACGGTTTAAATGCCTTGCATTTAGCTTCGAAGGATGGCCACGTCGAGATAGTGACTGAGCTGTTGAAAAGAGGCGCGAAGGTAGACGCGGCTACGAAGAAAGGAAATACCGCGCTGCACATTGCCTCGTTAGGTAGAGAGAAGAATATTCTCACAGACGGCGCGTGACGTCGCAATTGTATTTTTTCATATCGTAAATGTTTTGCGTATCGCGTTTCTTTTCAGCCGGCCAGTCTGAAATAGTCAATATACTTATTCAATATGGTGCCGCCGTCAACATCCAGTCGCAGAATGGATTCACTCCTTTGTACATGGCCGCGCAGGAGAATCACGATCAGGTTGTCAAGCTTCTGCTCAGCAACGGAGCCAATCAGAGCCTCGCGACGGAGGTAAACTGTTTGCTTCAAATATTTTCTGTCTTTAACATCATAATAAGTCTCTCCTAATAAGTTTTCGAAACACACGAGATGAAAATGCTTCGCCGTTGTGTTCAGGATGGATTTACACCACTCGCCGTGGCGATGCAGCAGGGCCACGACAAAGTGGTCAGCGTACTTCTGGAGAACGACTCCAAGGGCAAGGTCAGGTTGCCGGCTCTTCATATCGCCGCCAAAAAAGACGACTGCAAAGCCGCTGACTTGCTCTTGCAGGTGAGCGCTTCAAAGAGAAACAGCTCGAAATAAATTGAAATATCGTAACGCTGTAACGTTAACGATCGAATGTTACAGAACGATCACAAGCCCGACGTAACGTCAAAGAGTGGCTTCACCCCTCTTCATATCGCCGCTCATTATGGGAACGAGGAGATAGCGCGATTATTAATAAAACGAGGTGCCGATGTCAATTACTTGGCTAAGGTAAGGGGTGCGATGATAATTTCGCGACGGAAATAACGTTCTATATAAATTTTGAACACCCTCTTTGATCGTTAGATCCCGATCGGAAATCGTACAATTAGCGTTTCTTCGTATCTTTACAAACTCAGTGTTTTTATACATTGCGCGATTTACTTTTCCCCAGCACAATATTAGTCCGTTACACGTGGCGGCAAAATGGGGCAAGAACAATATGGTCAAGGTGTTGCTGGAGAATTCGGCGCAGATCGACGCCAAGACAAGAGACGGTTTGACTCCGCTTCACTGCGCGGCGCGATCGGGTCACGAGCAAGTCGTCAGCACTCTGCTGGAAAATTCGGCGCCGATCAGCGCGCGCACAAAGGTACGCTTCACTCCGCCGATTCGATTGCTCATTAAAATACCGTGATAATTGTTTTTTACTATTTCGCGTACGCAGAACGGTCTCGCGCCGTTGCACATGGCGTCGCAAGGAGATCACGTGGACGCCGCGAGAGTATTGCTGTACCATCGCGCGCCGGTGGACGAAGTGACCATCGACTATCTGACCTCGCTCCACGTTGCCGCGCACTGCGGACACGTTCGAGTCGCCAAGTTGCTGCTCGATCGAAAAGCCGATCCGAACGCTCGAGCGCTGAACGGCTTCACGCCGCTCCACATCGCGTGCAAGAAGAACCGCATCAAAGTGGTCGAGCTCTTACTGAAGCACGGCGCGTACATCGAGTCAACCACCGAGGTAACGTAGCCCAATTTCTTTCTATTTCACTCTCTCTGTCGCATCAGATCTCATCAGTGTTTCCTCGCAACTGTGAATCACAAATGTCTCCTACACGGCTGTTGGCAACGTTCGACGAATATCGCAAGGTCGAATCGGTGATGTCGACCGCACAGACGCAATCGGTTCACATCGCGCTCAAGCACGCATTCGAAGTGTGCGCCAATTAACGCGTAGAAGATATTAAATGCGATCTTGATTCCGTTTTTTCACGATTCCTCGTAAGAGGGAAATTGGTTGATTTCAAAGACTGGTTAAAGGGTCGTGCGTTAGTGACGAAATTGGTCGACGTAGTTTTGCTAATATAACCGTTTTCTTTTTGTTTTTTCAAATCAGTGATCGAGAACAGCAAAAACAAAAAAACGAATCGGAAAAGAAAATCGAATTTAATTCTGGAGTCATATTGAGACGCAAAAGTATTAACAGACAACCATGTACGTGTGTTTTGCAGTCCGGACTGACTCCGTTACATGTGGCCAGTTTTATGGGGTGCATGAATATCGTGATATTCCTACTGCAGCACGAAGCCAATCCTGACGTACCGACTGTCAGGGGCGAAACACCCCTACATCTGGCAGCTAGAGCCAATCAGACAGACATTATTCGAATTTTGCTAAGAAATGGTGCCAAAGTCGATGCTCGTGCAAGGGTAAGTAAAGCGTGTTTGCCAAAAGAAAAACAAAAAAAAAACCAAAACCCCGGCAAAAACAAAACCGAAACCCTCTTTTGCTTCTTCCGACTCTTCTCATCCGAATATACTTGCTTGATTCAAACGAAACAGCGAAGAAACCTTCTCCCGAGGATTACAGAAAGTTTTTTTAGACAGTCATCTAGAAGAATCATGCGCCTAATAACTGTTTAACCACTCTCATATACGCACCCCTCTCTCTGTACAAAAGCATGAGCCATTAACCAGTCTCATATGTCGAGATGATTTGATTTCAATCGGCGATTCGTAGCTCCGAACCTTTGTGTGACAATCGCAAGAAAGGCATAGCAATTCTCGTCATTTTTTCACGCTTTTCCTTTAAATGTTCAAGACACACTCGCACATCTCCGACAAAATTCACTGCAACTATTACTTTATCTTTACAAGTAATATCACCCTCTGTGTAAAACACATCTCTGCTTCGAAAAAAAGAGTCAACTGGTTCTCTCAATTAATTCTAATCGCGTCACATCTTCATCTATAGTCGTTTTCCGCGCGCGGAAAATTCTTCGTAGTTTTTTTTTAACAGGCGCATCCCCGTTATTTTGTAGGAACAGCAAACACCGCTTCATATTGCCTCTCGATTAGGGAACATCGACATTGTCATGTTGCTGCTGCAGCACGGCGCGGCCGTCGACACCCCGACGAAGGACATGTACACGGCGCTTCACATCGCGGCGAAGGAGGGTCAAGAGGAGGTAATGTACAAAGAATACGCGCGAATAGCGGAACACGTCGCCGCGCAAAGTAGAATACAGCTGTTTTGGAGCCGGCAACGAGAGTATCTCATTTAGGAGACGAGAAGGGAAACGCTGCTGCCGCTGCCGCCGTCGCCGGACGCATTTGTCGTTTTTATCACCGTCGATCCGCCCACCATCTCTCGCACCCACATCTGTTTTACACGTTCTTCTGTTGATGGACCTTTTGATTTATGTTAATTACACGTAAATGATATTGAAGTTTTATGTTACGTTTTCGTTTCTCACATCATGTATTTGTTATATATGGTAATAAATTTTTTCGTTATCTTGTTTATTCTTTATGTTTTTGCGCCTTATTTCTCTTCACGAATAATTTCTACATTTTTTTTTTAATGCAAAATATGTTCTAGACACTTCCGGTCCTGCGCTTGTTATCTCATCGTCGCTCACTTCTCTCATGCATGTATCCTGTATCACACGTCGGATGATCTCATTACACGAAGGGATATAACCGGATTAGACGTAATTTTCACCTCGTGACATTTGGCAATCGCTTTTTTAGCTGCGAGGCGATATCGATTGTCGAGCTGAACGCGTTCCCGTGAAACACACACGCATTACATTTCCACGTGTTTCTCGTAAATAATTTATTAATACGCTTACGTAGAATTCGCACGTCAGTAGAATTAAAAAGCGCGTTAACCCAACGCAAAACGCATCCTCCTGTATAGATAGTGTATTTCTTTTTTTTTCTATAAAAGTACATTTATACAATTAGAAACGTAGAAACTTTGTCACTATCTTTATAACCCCGTGTCGCTCACGAAACGTACATCAATGTTTATCCCTCCGTTTCCAACGGGCACCTAACTTGAAGGTAACTCTCGAAATTTTTATTATTTACAATATTTTATTTTATTATAAAGAAAAAATTATGAAGAAACGTTTGAAAGAGTCGGTTCTGTGCTCTCTTTTGTGCCGTAGAAATAAGTAAAAACCGAGTGCCAGGTCAACTCCGGTTAATGGTTAATCGATCGTTGATCAAATTAACCGGGGTTGATCGAACTAGCCGCGAGAGGAAATGTTTTTTTTTTACAACCCAATAATTTGTTTGACAAACAGGTGGCGGCTATTCTCGTGGAAAACAATGCTTCTCTCAAGGCTGCGACGAAAAACGGCTTCACACCTTTACATATCGCTGCTAAGTACGGAAATATGAATGTAGCTAACATACTCTTGCAAAAGGAGAGCAAACTCGACGTCCAAGGAAAGGTTCGTATTGCGCTTGCACGCAACTCAGTCTTGGTCTTTCGAACGTGGTCAAATTATTTCTCACGACATTTCAGAACGACATCACACCCTTGCATCTGGCGTGTCACTACGATCATCCTAACGTGGCGAATCTCCTGTTGGAAAAAGGAGCGTCGCCTCATCTCGCCTCGCAAAATGGACACACTCCGTTACATATCGCTGCTCGCAAAAACCAGGTAAAATTGCATCACCATATTACGATTTAATTAACAACTTCAACATAACGCTGTGGAAGTGTCTTTTCTAACGTGCCGAATGTTACACGCTGTTCTAACAATTGTTAGTGCGAATAACTACTAGTTTTTGCAAAATCTTTTGCATCTTGGCTTAGATGGACATTGCCTCCACTCTCTTGGAGAACGGCGCGAACGCTAACGCGGAGTCCAAAGCGGGTTTCACCCCGTTGCATTTGAGCGCGCAGAAGGGTCATTACGACATGACGAACTTGCTGATCGAGCACGGCGCCAATCCTAATCACAAAGCCAAGGTAAAAAACAACAACGCGCGGACTTTAGTGTCGTTTTTTTTTTATTAATTTCGGACAAAAAGAAATATTTATTTCGCACGTAACACAAGTCACAAAAAACGCCATTTTTTCGTATTTTATTGTTAGAACGGACTCACGGCATTGCATCTGTGCGCGCAAGAAGATTTCATTAGAGTAGCCTCGATTCTGGTGAAAAACGGAGCCGACGTCGAGAGCCAAACGGAAACCGGTTACAGACCGATTCATGTGGCCGCTCACTTTGGAAATTTGTCGATGATACGTTTCTTGCTGAAGCACAACGCCGAGATCGACGTGCGAACTAATCAGAATTACACGCCGCTTCATCAGGCCGCGCAACAGGGTCACGCTCATATCGTAACCGCTTTGCTGGAAGGAAACGCCTCGCACAAAGCGCGCACTAACGTAAGCAACTCGCTGCTGATGCGCAGTCTAACATGACGAGCTTGTTTAGCAATATTTTATCGATGTTTATTCACATATTCAAGGCTTTTTCTCTGAGAAATATTCTATTGAATGTGTGTCGCAGGATGGTTTGACGGCATTGAACATAGCGCAAAAGTTGGGATACATCTCCGTGATGGAGGTACTCAAAGGTTTGCCGTACGACAGTATGACTCCGGATAATAAGAACTGGGAGGAAAAGTACAAAGTGATAGCCCCCGAAAGCTTGCAGGAAACTAGTTTCATGTCTGATTCGGACGACGAGGGAGGTACGTGTGCGCAAAAAAAAACACAAGCAAACTTATTGCTGCAAAATAATTCAGTTTCTATAGAAGAATTAATTTTCTTTTTCAGTTTCCGACACGTTGATCAGCGAACAACCGTATCGATATCTTACGGCGGATCTGATGAAGAGTCTAAGGGATGATTCGTTGCCTATCGACGTTACTAGGGATGATCCGGTACACAGACAAGGTAAAAAATGTCAATTTTCTTGCCTTTTTTCTTTGTTTAGGAAAAGATAAAATGATGGTTTTTGAGAGCGAGACAGAAGCTTTTTAAAAATAACTTGTTTAATACATTGAAATAAATTACTTGCCAAGCAAACAAAGTACGCGATTATTCTTTTTAGTTATGGGTGAGGAAAAGCAAGACTTCACGCAAAGCAATAATTACTGTTTGGCGGAGAATTTCGATAGCGCCGATGGACTGAATCTAGGGTGAGTGTCGTGTTTGTGTTTCTTCGAAACGATTTTATTCTTAGAGATTGTTATTCAGATCTAAATATGAACGTCTTCTCTTTTTTTCAGGAAACTGCACTTCAAATCGTAAGTATAAAACAAAGTGACTGTGTCACACAAAAGAAAAGAAAGAAATACGAATCACACATCGTGAGGAATCACCATGAAAATCATGGAATTTACAGATTTCTAATAAGCTTTCTGGTGGACGCACGTGGCGGTGCCATGAAAGGGTGCAGGCACAGCGGTGTGCGCATCATCGTGCCGCCCCGAAGAGCGACAATGCCGATTCGCGTAACTTGCAGATTAGTGAAATCGAACAAGGTGACGAATCCGCCGCCTCTGATGGAGGGCGAGGCTCTCGCCACGCGGATTATCGAGATGGGCCCGGTGGGCGCGAGATTCTTAGGGTAACACGACCTCGCTATGATGTGTACGAACGTATACATCTGCTTTTTATTCCAAGACTGAGAGAAATATAAATCTCGTTTCAGACCCGTTTTAATCGACATACCGCATTTCGCGTCGGTTCACGGAAAGGAACGGGAAATCATCATTCTGAGAAGCGAGAACGGAGAAACGTGGAAGGAGCACGACAATTCCGTGGACAATGACGACACTCTCCTCAACACGCCTCACGGTATGGCACCGCGACGTATGAAACAACAAGAAGAACATCATTCGATTTCAACACAATTGTTTGATCCTCAGATCCGCAGATGAGCGCCATGCATTCCGGTCGAATCACTCGCATAATCACCACGGATTTCCCGCAGTACTTCGCCATCGTGACTAGAATCAAGCAGGAGGTTCACGTTATCGGCGCCGAGGGTGGCATTCTGATATCCAGCGTGGCGAACCACGTGCAGGCCGTGTTTCCCGCTGGCGCGCTAACGAAGAAGATCAAAGTCGGCCTGCAGGCGAGTAAAATTCCAAAACGCGTAGAGAGCGAACGAGTGACGTGAAAAAATGTTAAAATGTTTTTATCTGCATTCACAGGCGCATGTCATTCCCGCTGAACTCACGGCCAAGCTGCTCGGTAACTGCGTCGCGGTGTCGCCGATAATAACGATCGAACCGAGAAGACGGAAGTTCCACAAACCGATAACTCTGACAATTCCCGTGCCGCAAGCCGCGAACAAGGGGATGATCAATCAATACGGCGGAGAGACACCTACGTTACGTCTCTTGTGCAGCATTGCGGGTATCTAGTTTATAATTTTAAAACAACGAAAACAATAGAACTGTCTTGTCTCTTTATTTTAATATCCGCATCGATGACAATTGCGACAATAAGAAACTTGACTTTAGGTGGAACCAACGAATCGCAATGGGAAGACGTGACCGGTTCGACGCCGTTGACTTTTATGAACGACCGCGTGTCGTTCACCACCACCGTGTCAGCGAGATTCTGGCTGATGGATTGCAGAAACATCAGCGCGGTACCGAAAATGGCGACGGAATTGTACGAGGAATCCTTACATGTGCCATATATAACGAAGTGAGCGACTTTTCTATGATTCGCGTGACTGCGATTAGCTAATTTTTACAATTACAAAGTGCATAAAACACAAATTCCATTTACAGCTTTATAATTTACTCGAAAAGAATGGACGTGTTAGAGGCCACGTTGAGAATATTGTGCATGACCGATGGCAAAGAAGGCATGCACACTTTGGAAAAGCAAGAGGAGTTCACGGAAATCGTGAAGAGTCGCGATGTCGAGGTATCTTCGTGATCGTAAAATTTTGAAATTTTTAAAATAGAAATTTTGCAGTTGATTTAATTATTTTGTGAATATGTTCGTTTATCAGGCACTCGACGGAAAGGATCTTTATATCGAATTCAGTGGAAATTTGGTACCGGTAACAAAATCCGGAGTACAATTGAAGTTCACGTTCAGAGCTTTCCGGCAGAATCGACTGTCGTTCCACGTTAAAGTGAAGGATCCGTTGCTGGATCCGGTTGCGAGGATGTTGTTCATGCGGGAACCGAAAGTTGCAAAGGGAGAACCGCCTCAGCAGCCTGTTTGCGTGCTGAACATTGTACTTCCCGAGGCTATTATGAAGAAAGAAGTACAGAAGAAGTTAAAAGGTACGTGTAAAATAAAAAATTATACATAATTTAAATATATATAACATACATAATGTGTATAATATATATATTTAAATATATATAATTAAATTAATTACTTAAGTCAATAAAATCAATAAGTAAATTATGTAAATTTAATAAATAAGTATATACATACACATAATTTAATAAAAAGAAACTTTAATTATTAAATAAAGTTTTTAAAAATTTAATTATTTAATGAAAATAATACAATAAAAAAAAAGATATGTAAATGCAATCGAACCTTCCTGTTGTCACCGTCGATAATCTCTCGTTTGTAAATTTTCCCACCCCTGCACTATTATATTATTCCATTACTGCGCACTTCCGTTCCAATCACACATGCGCAAATGAACACGTGCGTGTCTCACTTCTGCGCAAGCTCCGGACGCCATTTTATCGAAGAGTAGTAGGGACGGAGAGAAGGGAATAATTTCGGCGGTATTTTGACAAGATGAAGGGTTACGGGCGCGAGTGCACGTTACGAATAATAATATTTTGTGACCGCAGGTTACGAAGACTCCAATATCATAAATCAAAAGCTAGATTATTACAAATCAAAGTACAAAATGGAAGAAAGAACGGAGAAAACCGACAAGCCCAAAGAGACTGGTTCGCCGACGGAAAAGAAATTTATAACTGACACGTTGCAAAAGGAACAAACAACAGGTACGCTATTAAGAGCTTAGAAAGTAGATGTTATATAATTTTCCTTCCACAAAAATTTGCATATGCACAATTGTCGAATTTATTTCAAGACTAGATATGAGAAAATCAACCTCGAATCATAGTAGAATTGAAACTGTTTCAACTGTTCGAAATTAGACTTTGATTCGTTCTGATCTAAAGATGCAAGGTGCAAAAAGAGAACTTGCGTAACGAGGCATTAACTAGTCGTTAATGAATAGTTTGTTAAAATGTAAACACTCAGGGAGATGTACAATTACATACACGTATATGTTGAGAAAGGTCTGGCGACGTAAAGGATGATGATTCGTGAACAGAGTGCAAGACGAAAATGAAAGCGAAGACCGAGATCGAGGGAAAAAATTCGCTTGTCGAATTCGATTCGACTTGAAGACGGTAAAATTGGAATTGTTTTTTAATTCAAGGGGAAAAAGATAATCAGCTTACGGCTTAAGAGAGTTGGGTGAGGCTTCCTTAACTTAATTAGACGTAAAGGCATCACCACGTCGCTCGAACGTACGCTCGGTGGCGGACTTCTTTTTAGTTCGTTTCGCGCCGACGAAGGGAACGGTGCAAATTTCGCATTTGTCACTCTTTCTTTCGAGCATCACACACAGCACTTGTCGAAAACGTGAGTCCTTCGTTCAGTTTGTCATACACCTATTGTTTGTTTGTTT